>QRFJ01000097.1:2124679-2183054 GCA_006176705.1 Cocos nucifera
GATCACCTGGGGCCTTCCATGCTGTTGGGGATAAATCCCGCTCCTGCCGAAGCCCGGCCCGACGCTCAGCCCAATGTAACCAGTAGCCGCTGAAGAGCTTTAGCGCCAGGCGCCAGGCCGAGCCCCTACCACGGCCGAACTGCCTAGAGGCCGAACTCCCCTGCACCAAGGTCCGGGCCGAACTGCCTAGAGGCCGAACTCCCCTGCACCAAGGTCCGGGCCGAACTACCTAGCTGCCGAACTCCCCAGCCCCAGGCTCCGGGCCGAACTCCCAGCGGCCGAACTTCTTCCAGCAGGCCGAACTGGTCAGCTCCCGAGCTTCTTCCGGACTCCCAGCGTCGAGACCAAACTTCCTGGGCGGCCGAACTCCTTCGGACTCCCCACGGCCGAACTCCTTCGGACCGACTCCAAGCGGTCCGTCAGCTTCAATCGAAGTCCGAACTCCTCAGCAGTCGTCACTCGGCCGAACTCCTCAGCGGTCGCCCTCATCGAACTTCGGCCGACCGAGCTCCTACCGAATTCTCAAGTGTCCAAGCCTCAGCCGAAGTCCAACAGCCGGCCGAACCTCCAAACGGCCGAGCTTCGGATTCTCAGCAGCCGAACTCTTCAGCGGACGAGCCTTAGCTGCATACCTCCAGCCAGACGCCTATGGGAGCCGAACTCCCTCCTATCTTCCTCTTCAGGAGCCCGAACTCCTCCGAAATGGGCACACGAAGGCCTTCAACCCTTCATTCGGCAAGCTCTGCAACCATCACCATCAGTTAGTCCGCCGCAGGCGATAGCGACCCACTGTCAGGCGGCGATGGCTGTCACCCTCAATCCGCCGACCCACTGTCAGGCGGCGATGGCTGTCACCCTCAATCCACCGCACATGGCACCAGTGAGACTGACTCCGCCGAACCTTGAGCGGCCCGCCAGCACGCGGCTGCAGTTGTCACCATCAAGCTCCACTATATAAAGGACCCTCCCGATACGCTAAGGCTAAGCTCTCTGAACTCTCAACTCTCTAAGCTCTCCTTCTCATCTCTAAGCTCCGGAACTTATTCCGAGCACTCCATTACTGTTGGCCGAAAATTAACTTGACCGTCGGAGGGTCCTGCCGGAGCCACCACCCCACCGGTTCCGGACGGAACTTCGTTTTACAGGTCCCCGGCGGCGACCTCAGCGGCCTCGACTCCGGTGACCTCCGGCGAAGACGGTTTTCTGCACCAACAGTTATCAATGACCATCCATCAACTTAATGCAGTGATAATAATGTCGTGACTGAAACAAGAACAATTGCCGGTCTCCATATCAGCAATCATCTTGATATCTATATATGAAAATCTTTGTATTATTATCTTAGATCTGATTAAATTTGATATTGTCCAATGCACTATGTTGATATTTTTTTCTGATTTATTTTAATTTTTTTTTTATATTAAATTTTAATTTATACATCTCAAAATCAATGCTTAAATATACTTCTTTATGTCGGATTTATCATGTTGGTCGAGATTCTAATATCTTGCTGCAAAAATATCGATGCACGGTTCTCTTAAAATTTTTTCATTTATTATACCGATCGAAACAAAACGAGATCTCAATCCTTCTTGACGTCGGAAAGTCATGTAGGCCCAAAACTCCTCTCTCTCTCTTTCTATTGGAAGCTTGGGTTGGCTTTGGGTGCGCGTGCTTTCTAGATTTATCTTATACTAAGACCATAAATTTTAGACCCAATGCCAGGCTCGGATCTAAAAAGGTTTTATTGGTATTAGACTGGGCTTGACCTGACCCAACCCAATACAAACTCCTTTCTAATTCATTGATTTTTTTTTTTTCGCTTTCACGAAACAATAGATAATATTGTACCTAATCAGGACGACTAGCTTTGGGTACTTCACCAACTCATACATTGTGAAATACCATTAATTATCTTTAGATACCGCTCGAACCAATCGTATTTATGCTCCATTTATAAAAGAAATGATTAAACAAAATTACGCGTATTTTATACGACGCACTGCATGGCGCGTCCGATTCACGCGATGCGCCACCCGCTGTAGCCTATAAATACCGCCTCCAGCTCGAGAAATTATTGCATGCACACGGTGCGAATGAACCAGGGCCAATCGCGAAGCACGTGTACGGTAGATAGCAGGCAATCGAGAATCGGTGAAATACAAGGGGTAGCGTGGCGTGTTATCCACCGTGGATTTCACGCGGTCCTGGTGCATGCAATACGAAGGGAGCCTCCAGCTCCCACTTTCACCCCTCCGGTCCCACCCACTTCCTCCTCACGTCGAGTAAGCCTCCCTCCCTCCTGCTTTCGAAAGTCGAAACGGGTGGGTTCCTTTATTTTTTGCCAGACCATCCCCGAAGCTGTCAAGCTCTTTATTCACGACCAGCGCCACGATCGGATCGGTCTTCTCCATCCGCCCGCCGCTGAAGAAGAAGATGCACATATGAAGCTCCTCGACTTTGCTCTGGGTCAAGGGTATGACTTCTTGATTTTTTTTTTTTTTTTTTTTTTGATCGTTCATGATGCTTCTTGTTGAGGTGCGAGTTCTTGGCCTTCTCCCGTTTTCTTTCTTTTTTTTTTTCTTAATCGTTCTTGGTGCTTCTTCTCGAGGTATGGGTTCATGGCTCTCTCCTCGAGATCGTGCTTAGACATCATCCTAAGAAATTTTAGGTTTTCGACTTAGGATTCCATGCTTTTTATTTCTCCGGACTAGAGTCTTAATGGAAAAAAAATCAGGTTTTGATGCTGGGTATGTTGTGAATTGTACTTCAAATTAGGAGTCTCCATGACATGGAACGGTATCGAAGCCGTGGTGATAGTGATTCTTAGGTGATCCCTCATCTCTTTTGAGATTTCAGAGAATCTTTCGACATTAAATATCTTTATCTTAGTTTATTCCGAAATTGGGTTTCTTGAGGGTTTTCTTAATCATAATTAACGTTTTTTTTTAAAAAAAAATTGCATTTTCATTATCTGTAATCAGGGTTTTCTACAGAGGACCGATGAGCTGATTTAGCTTTCAAGGTTTAGTTTTGGAAGAAATATTTTGTTTTAGATTTTTTTTTTAAAAAATAACTTGCCCGAGGTGTACTATAGTTTGAAGTTTTGATGCATTGCTTGATAGTTGATATAATGTCATCACTGATATTAGTATTTCTTGCTGAAAATTTTGTTTGCTATATATTTCAATGTGAACATCAGTTCGTATAATAGTATTGGTGGTCTTAGATTGTTGGATCCTTTTGCAATCCCACTTTTTTTTTTCTTCTTTTTTTCAAGCCATTTTCACTGCAATCACCTTCTTTTTGGTATCTGTTACCAGTGATTTCAATTTATTTCCTCCCAAGAACTAGGTCTACATGAATAAACCTAGCTTCTCTGTTCTGTGTGTTAATGTGGTGGAACATCTTGTTGTCTATACTATTAGTGATTTCAGATGTGTTGGAAAGGTGGCTTGATATAGAACATCATGGAAGTAATCCTATCTAAAAATTCTAATTGTAGAGATGCTGGTGAAGATTCATTTTGGACTGATGTGTGCTGGTTCACTTTTTTTAATGCATCTGGAGATGAACTTCACAATTTAAGCTCACAAAATGCATAAGTGCCACCTTGTATTCTTCTTTGAAGGAGTGGTTATCAATTTGGTGGTCTTCTAGAGTGTCTTGCCCCACCAGTAGATTGTAGCAAGAATTTCGAGGAATTGCCATTGGATCTTTTAGACGCATCTTTCAATATAATCATGTGATTTTTTTGAAATTCGGTGGTCTTCCATGACATGGGTTGCTTGGTGAGACCTCTTTATCGGAATCTGAACCCTTATTTCAGACAATTGGCAGATATGGGGGCCTTTGGCTGCATTGATGACAGGTTTTGATCAGTTGCTATGATCTGCCCCATGATAGGCATTGATTTGTTGTCATGATTCACCTTATCATGGGCATCGACCAGTTGACATGATTTGCCCCATTAGCCATTGATCAACCATAAAGATATCATTCATAAACCTATAATCATGGTTCCAATAATAACAGCACTTCTGTACTTGGAGAACATGAAGAGCTTGCATTCTCAGGTGCATGGTGATTCAATCAACTCTCTTCTTTTCTGGTGTTTGGATGGTTTATCTTTGGTTCTCGATGTCATGGGTTTTGGGCAGATCAGATGTATATTCTTCCATTCTTTCCCCATATATATTTCTCACTATCTTTTGGTTTGGAGATTTAGTGACTGAGGGGGAGGCAGCTAAGGGATCCATTGAGGAGTAGAAGCAAAAGATCTTGATTGAGACCCTGGAAAAAGGGCTTCAAAGGAGCAGACATATTTGAAGGCTGATGGTAGAAAATTTGCAGTTTTAGTGAGTGTGACCACTCCTGATGTTCCTTATGGTAGCTATTTTAAGACAGAAATTCTCTACTGTATCATGCCAGGGCTTCAATTGCCATCTGATGGGCAATCCTCCCATTTGCTAATATCCTGGCGCATGAATTTTCTTCAGAGTACAATGATGAAAGGTATGATCGAAAATGGAGCAAGGCAAGGCCTAATGGAGAGTTATGCACAGTATGCTGATTTGCTTTCTCAGAATGTTGAACTAGTTAATTTGGAAGCAATGGGGTCCTAGAAAGTACAGATCTTAGCTTCATCGCAGACAAAGCAAGAGTCTAATTGGAAGGTGGCATTTTTACTCCTTGGAAATAACTGTAATATCCTCTTTTGTTATAGGACTGTATGTTCTTGCTCACCTCCTGTTAGATAGCCCTACCTCAATTATGGGCTTGAGTTTGTTGGCCTAGATTTGCCTGACTCAGTTGGGGAGATCAGTATTTGCAGTTTTAATCCTTCAAACGCAATGTGTTCTAAGCATTGTTGGATGTTTCTTGCAAGTTTGGAAGCACAGAGGTAGTAGCTCTACTAACTAAGTAGCCATCTTTATTTACATGAACAGTGATGGGCTTTGTTTAAGGATTGGTATAGTGCTCCCAAGCCTTGGGAGGCCACGGGAGGAGTCAGGGTGTTGGCTCCGGAAGACTAGGATAGGTATGGTCCTAGGACTAGAACAGGAGTGGTCCTAGGATGGAGGTGGCTATAGCTTTTCGGATATCCAGGTGTTGAGGACTTTGAGGGACTTGGTTGGTACTCCAGAGACTTGGAGATACAAGGTGGAGCAAGGAATCAGCTAAGGAAAGAAGACTACAGAGAAGAAGCTATTTCTACATATTAGTCGGCTCAGACTGAGACTGGGTCAACTAAGTTACAAGCTGGGTCGACCCAGCTCAGAGTGGATCAACTATGTCTCAGGAAAAAGCCAGACAGAAAGCAGGTTTTTGGGTGTGCTGAACTGGAACACAACTGAGCCGATTTAGTGCTGAGACTGGGTCGGCTCAGTGTTGGGGCAGAGCTGACGGATCTTTTGTTTGGGGCTTGGATCTAGTTTGATTCTAGGAGTCTTAAGGCCTAGTTTAATAAGATCTTAAGGGTGCTAATTCATATATGGATCAGGTTTAGATCTAGAGGATGAGAGCATGTAAAATCATGGGTGTTCATGGGTTTGGGTGAGTGCTTTCATGTATTGGATTAGCCGATGGGAGTTTTTGTGCTGGGGTTTATTAGGATTCACGTGGATATCCTAGGATATATAAATCTGGGTATTATAACTTTTACAATAGAGTGGAATGTAATTAAGCTTTTCTTCCTAACTCTCTCTTCTCTATGGTTCCAACGCCAAAACCCAGGCGCCAATCATTATTCTCTCTTCTTTATTTTTCTTCAGTTTGCTAGATTAACACTCAGGTTCCATGCAAGAGATCGGTCCATGGATGTGGTTTTGAGCAACTGTTGGCATAACAATTGGTATCAGAACTCGATTGACATGGAGGAGGAAAAAGATCAGATTTCAGCAGAGGAACAGCAGCAAGATTCAGATCTAGGTTTTCTCTAGGCCTTGTGAGGAAGGACAAGATCTAGATGCTATTGTCCATCCTTCCTAGTCAAGATAATTTTCAGATATTCTTATTGTGCTGTTTTTTATTTGGATTGATCATGGAAGACAACGGGTTGAAGGTGGAATTTGATAAATTTGATGGTAAAGGAAGTTTCATCATGTGGAAGGTTAGGATGGAGGATCTGCTAGTTCAAATAGGATTGGATTCGATCTTGGAGGATAGGCCGGAGGAGATGACAGATAAGATGTGGATGTTCTTGGAGAAAAAGACGTGCCATGATTAGATCTTGTCTGGCGTGTTGGAGGAGAGAACATCCAAAGGTCTATGGTCGAGGTTACATTAGTTGTACATAGAAAAAAAATATATGAAATAAGTTGATGCTGAACAAGCAACTATATAGTCTTCGGATGCAGGAGGATGAGGATGTTGCGGGGCACATTCAATGGTTCGACCGGATGTGCATGGACTTGCTCAACATAGGGATGGATCTCAAAAAGAAGGATAAAAGTTTATTGCTGCTGTGTTCGCTACTTGAGAGTTTTGATCTATTGGTGACTACGCTACTGTACGGTAAGGAGACTGGCGTACGAGGAGATCATGTCAGTGCTCAGATCTAACGAGCAGTGGGAATGGATGGCGAAGAGGGAGGTCTTCTAGGAGGGTTTTACGATTTTAGAGAGGCCAAAAAAAGGAAAAAAGGACGAGTAAAGTGGCAGCAAGGAGTCCAGGAGATGCTTCAAGTGTGGTGAAGCATGGCACTTTAAGTGGGAGTATCCGCTCTAGAAGAAATGCAAGGAGAAAAGTCAGATTCCATCAGTTTAGTCGTTAAAGGAGAAGAGTCGGATGAATTCTTGTTAGTTTCGAAGGAGCCTGTGGGGTGTGGTCTATTCAAGACGACTTCGAAGGGATCCACGAAGTGCACAAGATTTGAAGGGATAACAACGGTGTTTGAGGTGTAGCAGCAGGTCCAGCAATGCAGCGTTGGATAGTTGGCCTCGGATGACTCGGTGATAGAGTTAGCTTCTACGGCATCAGAAGGACTTCGGTTTTAGGTGGAGCACTGGGCAGGGGTGGCTTCACAGGTAAAGGAAGATGTGGCACGAGTTTAGAGCGGAGGGTTGTAAGGGAAGGATCTATATCCCAATGCCAGCATTGGAGATACACAGTTCCAAATGGAGCAGCGTGTGCAGATAGATAGGTGTAGTTATGAGGAGATCATGTCAGGATATGCAATGAGTGCTGGTATGGAAACGTTGTGGATTCTCCAGAATAGTCTAGAACAAATGGTGCAGTTGCCAAACAGAAGGATGTCTACAACTCCAATGGTAGTACAAAGGAGCAAGCCAAGGTCTTCAGCAGTGGAGGCAGTCATCCCAAAGGTCTCTAAGGGAGCTCAGCGGCTAAAGAAGGATGGCGATGGCAAGATTTGCACAAGGGACTATCAAGGTGCGCAGCAATAGCGAGATCGTGTAAGAGGGCATTGCCAGATGTGCCAAGGCTTGGATGCACTAAGGTGGAGATCGTAAGGATTGGTGTGGTGCTCCTAAGTCTTGGGAGGCCATGGGAGGAGTCAGGATGTTGGCTTTAGGAGACTAGGACATGTATGGTCCTAGGGCTAGGACAGGAGTGGTCCTAGGGTGGAGGCGGCAGTAGCTTTTCATGGACTTGAGGTCCAGGTGTTAAAAATTTTGAGCTTGATTGGTGCTCCGGAGATTTGGGGAAAAAAGATGGAGCACGAAATCAGCTAATGGAAGAAGACTGCTGAGAAGCTGTTTCTGCAGATTAGTCAACTCAGATTGAGACTGGGTCGGCTAAGTTACAGACTGAGTCGACCCAGTCTCAGGGTGGATCGACTATGTCTTAGAAAAAAGTCAGATAAAAAGCAGGTTTTCGGGTGTGTTGGACTGGAACACAATTAAGCCGACCAATGTTGAGACTAGGTTGGCTCAATGTTGGGGCAGAGCTAACGGATCTTCTATTTGGGGCTAGGATCTTGTTTGATTCTAGGGATCTTAAGGCCTAGTTTAATAAGGTCTTAAGGGGGCTAATTTATGTATGGATTAGGTTTAGATCCAGGGGATGAGAGCATGTAAAATCATGGATGTACATGGGTTTGGATGAGTGCTTTCATGTAGTGGGTTAGCCTAGAGGAGTTTTTGAGCTAGGATTTATTAGGATTCATGTGGAAATCCTAGGGTATATAAATCCGAGTATTATAACTTTTACAATAGAGTGGAATATAATTGAGCTTTTCTTCCTAACTCTCTCTTCTCTCTGGTTCCAATGCCAAAAACTAGGCGCCATCCCTTTTTCTCTCTTTTTCTTTGTTCTTCTTCGGTTTGCTGGATTAACACCTAGGTTCCATGCAAGAGATCGGTCCACGGCCGTGGTTTCGAGCAGCCGCTGGCATAACACTTTGATTAATATATTTCATTTCAAAAGTTGATTTCTATGTCTATGCTACTAGTCTATGGCAATTTTGTGTCTGTGTGATGAAACTATCCAGAACATTTTACTTATCCACCATGTATCCGCTTGAAAAGAATTGTTGTAACAACAAAATATGAGATGTCTCAAGTATCTCCTATGTGCTAGTCCTCTTGCATGTAATGAACGATTAAAGAATAGGATAAGCCTTGATATATCTTCCTAGTGCAATAATTCATAGTTGGTGCATCATTTAATCGGATAATTCTAATCCATTTGTATTCATAACTTAGTGAATTCAAAATCTTCATACAGAGAGATGCGTTGCTGTCAGTTTCATGCAGAATGAATTAATTTATTACATCTTAATATCATAACCATGCATTCAATTTGTAACAATTTTTTGTGTGATGTGAAGCAATAGTGGCAACATCTTACTTTTATCTTTGATCCATAACCAGATAGTATTCTCAAGCGAGTGTCATTAGAATCTTTGTTTTATTAGCTTCTGTTTTCCAGTAAAGGAGCCAATTGGTTTCTAAAGGGAAATGAAATCATTTGAACAATCAATTCAAGATGCTCCATTATTTATTTTCTTGAAGTTAGAGATTAAAAGCTAGATTTGTAAGGCATGGAGTATTTCTTTTTAAATATTCTAGCTTTAGCTGGTTCTAATGTTCTTTCCCGGACTTGATCATGTTATTTATCTTCTTGGTGAACTTAAATCCATCAACAAGCACTGAGAAAATAATATAGCATAGTTGCTAGAGATGTAAGAGTGTAAGGACCCATGCGGGTGTATTTGATCCTATATCGATTATTCCTTGGGAAGATCTTGGGTAGGGCCAAGGAACCCAAATAATATCTTCTGGCTAGCATTTTTTGGTTAGGCCCAAGGTTGTTACACATGACATCAGAGCCGACCCAGCTTATAGCCTATGTGGACTAAGGAACTGCAGCATGAGTTCATTAGGGTTGACCACGGGCCGATTGTGGTATTTATGAGTAGATACATGGATTTGAACTCTTAGCTTAGCGAGGATGCCATGGCTTAAACCGAGGGGAGTATGTGACGACTCGTTCGGACGTGTATTTAATCCTACATCAATTATTTGGTGGGAAGATCTTGGGCACGTATATAGAGCTAAAGAACCCAAATAACATCTTTTGGCTAGTTTTTTTGGTTGAGGCCTTGGGTTGTTATAAAGAGAAATCTGTCAAACATGACACCATTTCTATTCTCGAAATGAAAAATTAGTTAGCCATCTAGATATGGTGCACTTCGGCATATCAACTTGCTGTTTTTGTGATAAAATAATCTTCTTATATTTTCCATTCTAGATATAATAAGAATTGAGTTTGAAGAGGCTTTGAGTGAGATATTAGGAAATACAAATGGGAATTTTTGTAATGGATTAGTCTTTATCTCAGAAATTCAGGGATCTATAGCTTAAAGGGTGTCAAATGTATGACAGACTGGATGACTAATCTGTGAGCAGAAAGTTGATTGGGTTATCTTTATCAGGAAGGCATTGATCTGATAACTTATGTATTAGCAACAGTTTTTATCAACTTGGCACATTTTCTGAATTTTATATTTTCTTATATGAAACTCTCATGACTGTTACCATTTTGCCTTCCCAGCCAGAGTATCAAGCACGGTTTTTTCTTTTTTATTTTTCCTGCTTTATGCCTGCTTAAAGAGACATGGTTTTGAGGTTGAGCCTTGGGGCAACAGTAAGGTTGCGCTATTGTGACTTGGATGTTATGGATTCGAATCATAGAAACAGTTTATCCACATGCAAGGTAAGACTGCATACATCTAACCCTCCGCAAACCCAACAATGATGGGAGCCTCGTGCACTCGGCCACCTTTTTTATGGCCACTTAAAGAGGACCATTGGATTCTTTTTCTTATGTTCTGATTGTCTTGTGGCGTATAAGGAGTTGTCATCATATTCACTTCTTATATAATATCCAAGATTGTCTTTTATGAAATTTGACTGCATGGAAAGTAATGCATGGTGGATGATTTTTCAGGCTAGAATTGCCAAAAAACCTTGTTCAAAACAGATGGTTCCCATAAACTGCTTCGCTAGTTGCTTGCTAAAGAAAAAGTCACAATACAACATTGGTGGCACATCTGATTGTGAGCAATCATCCACTTGGGTGCTTTCTGTAACTTATAGACTATGCCTTAATCGTATGCTAGAAATGGAATATATGTTTCTTCTTTGGATCGTACCATTATGCTTCCCCTGTGAGAGTAATCTTGGTTTCTTTTGCTGCTGCTTGCTCACTGAGAGAGAATTTTTGTTATGGGAACAGGTAGTGATCATGGGGTTAAAAACCAAGGAGATGGTTGGTTGCTGACTGTTGCCTTGATCAAGGGAAGTAGCATAGCAGCCATGGGTTCATCTGGATTCTCTGATCCATATGTTGTTTTTACCTGCAATCATAGAACAAAAACCAGCTCAATCAAGTAGCAAACAGCAAATCTTGAGTGGATTGGTAACGGAGTAAAGTTTTTCTTCTTCCATTTTGTTCTATTTTCTTGCTTTTTTTTAAAATGATGAATAAGCACTTTCTGATTTCACTACAAGAGTTTTGTCTGATTGAATTTGACCAATTTATAGTGCATTCCTTGTACTTCACTCTTTTTTTTTGACTTGCAGAAATATTTGAATTTGATGCCATGGGTGATCCTACATCCAGAATGGATATGTCTGTTTATGTTTTGTTGGTCCTTTTAATGAAGCCATGTTGCTCGGTCATTGATAAATACTTAAATTAAGTCACTAGAAGCACTAAATATTATAATAACTGATAACATTTTATTGGAATTTGATGGTTTCTAGTTTATTTTGCAAATAATCAGGAGTTTGGGCTCATACAATTCAAATTGGATTTAAATTGGCTCAAATTCGAATGAACCAAGCAACCAACTTAATGATTAATCATGATCAAGGATTTAGAAGCCATCTCAAAGATCCAAGGATTATCATTAAAGGCATCACATTCCAAGCCATCTAATGTGCCGCCCAAGTATTTTCTTCTATTCACCTTTCTTAATTAATTCCTCATACTTCAAAGTCCACAAAAAAACAAAACTTCTCTCCCCAATTAAATGCTACTCTCTCCAATTAAATACTACTATTCCCAATTAAAGCCCTATGTAACCCCACCTCTCCAAACAATTCCCCATGCACCAAAACTCCTCCATGCGGTCAGATTTTTTATGCGCCCTCTCTCTCAATTTCTTCCTCCCATGTGGCCCCCACTCCTTTCCTTCTAAAGTCCACGCATCCCACCTAAAGTTCACGCCCACAAACCTTTCATGCACGGCCCTTCTTCCTAAATCCCATGCGCACCTTTTCTCTCTCTCTTGATTCCTTCTCTCACATAAACACATTTCTAGCCCCCCCCCCCACTCTTATTCTCCCTTTCCTTTCATGCAAGCCTCAAGTCCCTATTTTTCTTACGTGGCCTTCATCCTTCCTTCCACATGGCCCAAAACTTCTTTTCATCTCACGGTATTTTATCAAAACACTAGCTACCTCCATAAGTAACACATTACACATAATTTTAGCAGAGTAAACTTCCATCTGAATTTGTACTAGGTAGCATTCATTAATAGGAAGAGATGTTTTATCTACTCAAGCAACTCGATAAGGATGAGGATGGGGTTGAGGTTTCAGCTTTTGTAAATTAACGATAGATTTAGATACAACATTTATAGAGCTATCACCATCAATGACAAGTTTACAGACCTTATTCCTATATTGGATGTATGTATGAAAAATACTAGTACGTTTCCATGCCTCAGAGTTTGCAAGAATAGTGACTATGCATCGCATGACGTTAACATGACATACTGATTCCTCACATTCTTTCTCATTCTTTTTCTGTGAATTAGCTGGTTCTAGGAGGTTAAAGCCTTTTAGTGCATTTTCAGGTATCATTTCCTCACATTTTGGTTCCATGGTCAGAGTACGGCATGGACATCGAGTAGCTATGTGATCCTTTCTGTGGTGATAGTGACACTTTATATTTGAAGAACTGACTGATTGAGATATTCTCGAAATAGATTCTTGGGTTCTAGTGTTCGTGCGATTCGGTTTCGGACAAGGTGTTACTTATGATACACTCCTTGTGCGACTAACAAGAATAAACCTAAACTTTCCAGATTCATTAAGAAAAGGAGTTTCTCTCTTTTGAGATGAAGTTCTATGAAATTTTTCAATTTCTAAGGCTTTATGATAGGCCTCTCTTACAGAATTTGGTGAATACAAGGTGACTTCTTTCTTCAAATTGATTCGTAAACTGCTAATAAATTTAGAAACTATTTTCTATGACTTCCTAGAGCTATCGTACCTCAACTGTAGTTTCTCAAAGCGAGTAATATAGTCAGTGATATTAGTGTTTCCTTATCTAAGAGTATATCATTGATCTATTAATTGACTTTTGTAGTAAATAGGAACATATTTCTCGTGCAACTTGAACTTTATTTCCTTCCAAAGTACTATAGGTGGGCGTCCTATCCGTTCTAAGTCTTTTTGGACTGTTTGCCAATATCGCTTAGTAAAACCTACCAGCTTCACCTTTGCAAAACAAATGCGAGAGGCATCCGACATGTGATACACTTAAAATAAGCTTCTAACTCCTGTAACCAATCATGGATTGCCTCTAGATTTAATATACCATCAAAAGAGGTGACTTCAATCTTAATCCCTTTAAGTGATTCTTCAAAATCCTCATATCTATTTGGATATGCTCTAAATTATTGTCCTTGTAGTCTAAAGTGTCTAGAGCCTCGTACATATCTAGTAGGCTGTCTAGGATATCTAAATGTGGAATTCGGCGGCTTTACTTCTTCTTCATAGTCCTCTCAATCATACTCATCTATCCTATGATAATGAGAACTCTCAAAATTATTCGTGGAATGATGGATAATCGGAGAGGCTATTATGTAGATTGGAGATGTCTGAAAAGACTGACTAGCATGCATGACATGACTCTGGCCTCCAGTAGGTTTAAGAGTTTGTGAAGTAGATTAATGGATAGGTTGATTACTCGGAAGGTCATCTTCTGGAGGTTGTTTGTCTTTTATTGACTCTCTTAGGGATGGTTGGCATTCTACCTGCTGACCTATGAGATTGGTCATATCTACGTAGTTATTTACTTGGTTAGCATGAAGCTCACTAATTTCAATGTGAAGTTGGTATAATGATTAGCATATTTGGTTTAAAATTTTTTGGAAGGCTATTTAGGTATTTTTGATATATTCAAGTTTTTTTTTCATAGCATTATGCATGTCTTTCAGGTTACCAATAGTCATAATAGTAATGAAGGATTTTAATATTAGGCTAAATATTGTATGTACTAAGAATTATAACTGTGATGCTCATAATAAATTGTAGGGTCAAATGTAATGTCAATATGTCTGGTGCGTGCAATAGCAAAAATATGATGAAAGATAAAATAAGAGCTTAAGCGAGAATGTAAATTATCCAATGATTTTTAAAAAAATCTAAATTTTAATGAGGAGATTGTACTTTTCATAAAACGGAATTAAATCTCTTACTGGTGCTTGCAAGTTGAAGACAAGGGAGATCCACAAGAGCTTCTGGTTTTTTTTTTTTTTTTTGTAGACCGGATCTACGGACATGGTCTGTGGACCGTGCGGTCTATGGACCGCTTGGCTCACATGCAGTCTATGAACCGCGTGTCTATGGACCGCGATGGCTTCCTTTCTTCGATAGACTCCGGCGACCTATGATGGAAGGGGAGAAGGGCTCCGTGCCTCTGGCGAGAGATCAGTTGGAGGCTTGCAATCAATTGGCGGCGGGGCGGCGGGAAGAGGCAGGCGAGCAAGTGAGAAAGAAGAAGGAAAGGATGAAGAAGATCGGGGAGGTGGCGTCGAGGATGGGGGGGAAGTGTTCAGAGCCTCCCACCTAATAGAGACTCCCGAGGGAGATCAGAAGGGAGGGCAGACATCGGTGACGATGGGGAGGAAGAAGACAATGCGAGGTGAGGTGTCGGTGAAGGAGACGGCGACGACGGCAAGCTTGATGGAGAAGATGGGCCTAGGGAGGCCGACGAAGAAGCCCGATCCTGATGCCCAGGGCCTCCACAAGTGCTGCTATGACGATGGTCTTGGGCTCTACACCGAGAGTCTCGGGTTTGAGAGCTACTGTGACGGCAATGTGATGGCAGGAGGGAAGAGGAGGTGGCGGTGGGCTGCAGCGGACCGAGAAGAGGAGGCTCTGATACTAAATTGATGTGGAACCTCGAACAAAAACAAAGAAAATAATTTGAAAAGAAAAAATAATCAAGGCTGGATTCAGGAATTAATTTCAATCAATCAATCAAGTCTATCTTTCTCTATACAGGTAGAGCCTTTAAATAGAGATACAAATTGTAATCTAACAGAAGTCTAATTGCTAAATCGTAACAAAAGTAAAAGTTCCAAGAAGATAATAATAAGAAAATCCTTAATAAACTCTCCTTCTAAAATAGAATTAGGGTTAGGGTTTCTTAACGATGCTTTCTTTTAAAGTATGTGCGTATTCCTTGATTTCCATCAAAATGTTTATCAATTAGTGGTTCACTTTTGCGAGTTGGATCACGCTCAATAGTGTAGGTCATGAGTTAAGTGTTAAAGATTGTGATATTGTGACTTGTATCAGTCTTTAAAGTAAGAGGAATGCTTTGGTGCCTCCACTCATTTTCCCTGCTTTGTTTCCTGCCAGACATGGAAGGTGTTTGTCTAATTCTCTTGGTGGCTTTTCTGGGGGAAGATTCCTATTTGGCCTCTGCCATGCCAATGTCATGTAGATGGAAATCTCAGTGGGGTGCTACGGCATTTTTCCTGAAATATTGCCTGACTCCAAATTTATATGGTTTAGTGAGCTTCATTTTCAATTTCTTAGGGATGGACTTGGAGTTTTATATCCTAGTGGGTTATATGTTCTGTTGGGGATAAACCCCGCTCCTGCCAAAGTCAAGTTCGGTGCCCAGCCCGATGCAGCCAATAGCCACGGAAGAGCTTCAGCGGGCGAGTCTTAGCCGAACTCCTCAGCGGCCGGGCCTCAGCCGAAGTCCTTCAACCGACCGAACTCTCCAGCGGTCGAGTTTCATACTCCCAGCGGCCGAATTCCTCAGCGGGCGAGGCTTAGCCGAACCACTTAGTGGCCGAACTCCTTCTGATTGCCCAATCGCCGAGCTCCAGTCAGACTCCCGCAAAAGCTGAACTCTCTCCACATCGTTACAGCCAGGCGCCTGCGGGAGCCGAACTCCTCCAAAGCCTCCTCTCCAACGACCGAGCTTCTACGGAAGTCGGACTCCCTGCGGATTTCTCCAACGACCGAGCTTCTACGGAAGCCGAACTTCCTGCGGACTTCTACAACGACCGAGCTTCTACGGAAGCCGGACTCCCTACAGACTTCTCAATGGCTAAACTTCTTATGATGGATTCCTGCAGGCGATCTTGCTATGGTTACACGGAAATAACGATCGGCATTTATCGACAATAACGATCGGCGTTTATCGGCAATAACGATCGGCAATAACGATCGGATTTATCGGCAATAACGATCGGTATTAACCAAGGCAGTTACAGCAAGCTCCCTCTATAAAAGGACCCTCCGAATACACTTACGCCAGGTTCTGAAAATCCTTTTCTCTTTCTCTATACTTTACCGAGCACTCCATTCCTGTTGGCCAGAACTAACTTGAGCGTTGGAGGGTCTTGCCGGAGCCACCTCCCCACCGGCTCCAGACGGGACTTTGTTTTGCAGGTCCCCGGCGGCGACTTCATCGGCCTCAACTCCGGCGAACTCCGGCGACGACTAGTTTCTGCGTCAACAGATTGGCGCTAGAGGAAGGGCCACCGGCAAAGATTCCTCTCTTAAAGGAAGCCGGAGTTTCTTTGTTCTTAAAGGAGTGCTCGAGAAATCTCTCTTCCTCTTAATTCAAATTTCCTTCCAAAGAGAAAAGATGCCCCCCAGGAGAGCCTCCATCCGGAGATCGGCGGCCTCCGCAGCCCGATCCCGTTCGAGTCCGTCCGCTCCTGCTCCAGCCCCGGTGACCCAGGCTCATTCCGCAGCCCGGCGATCGGCGGCCTCCGCGGCCCGATCCCGTCCAGGTCCGTCCGCTACCGCTCCAGCCCCGACGGTCCAGGATCAGTCTGTGGCCGTGGTAGACGCTGAACAGTTCAACCTGCTCGTCCAGCAGGTTCGTGGCCTCACTGAGGCAGTTCAGGCGGTGCAGGCCATGCACCAGCAGGCCGCCGTACCAGTTCAACCGGTGCAGGATTCTCCTGAGTCGTGTGGTCCAGTCCAGAGGCAATCGACATGGGCTACCCGACCTCCAATCCCTGGAAAAGGAAGGCAACGGAAGGAGAGCCCTTGTTCGGACCGCAGCTCGTCCTAGGGAGAAGCTTTGCACCCATTCAGCAGGAAGACTTTGGAGATAAGAGATCGTGAAGATCTTCTGGATCGAAGGCTCTTAGAAATGAGTCGACGAATCGAAGAACTCCGCCACGCTCCCTCATACGGTAATGAGATCCGAACCGACCCTCCTTTCTCGTAGAAAATCATGCAGGAACCGATCCTGTCGAACTTCAAGCTCCCATAGTTCGAGAGCTATGATGGGACCACCGACCCAGTCGACCACTTGGAAGCCTTCCGGACGACAATGCTGTTCCATGGTGCGCCAGACGCCATCCTGTGCTGGGCTTTCCCCTCTACCCTTAAAGGAGCCGCCAGAAACTGGTACTCGGCGCTCAAGCCGAGTACCTTCCTATCGTTCGACCAAATGAGTCAACAATTTGCGGCCCACTTCGTCAGTAGTCGGCGTCCACGCCGAAGTTCGGACTCTCTAATGGCCATCAGGCAGAAAGAGGGGGAATCCATCCGGGCTTTCATTTTTCAATTTAATACTGCTGCGCTAGAGGTTCGGGATCTGGACCAGTCGGTCGCCATGGCCGCTCTCAAAAGCGGCCTTCAGAAGAACGACCTATTGTTCTCCCTGGAAAAGAAGCATCCCAGGGACTTTGCCGACATGCTGGCTCGGGCCGAAAGTTATGTTCGGGCAGAGGAGGCCTTCGAGGCTAAGGACGGTGAAGTCGGCGGCAAGCGGCTAATCGGCAGGCTAGATAGATCCACCGAAGAAAGAAAGCGGACTGAAGCTCGGCCGCGTTCCCGGACTCCCCCTGGTCGCGAGCGAGCCCGGACTCCTCAAGCTCGGAAGCGGGGAAGCCCTGACGGAAGGACGCGCCGAGGTTCTCAGCGCCGAAGTTTTCTCCGACGACGACGATTTCACAACTACACCCCCCTTAACACCCCGAAGACTTAAGTTCTGATGGAGATCCGAGAACGACTTCCAAAATCAGAGAGAATGCGTTCCCACCCTAACAAGCGCAATCCCAACAAGTTCTGCCTTTACCATCGTGACCACGGTCATTACACTGAGGAGTGCATTCAACTCCAGGACGAGATCGAAGAGCTCGTCAGATGAGGCAGACTAAGCCGATTTCTTCGAAGACGGCCTGAGGAGAGGGAAGATCGGCCGAGAGCGCTACCGTCAAGTGGAAAAAACCAACAAGAAGATCAGCCGTCCCTTGGCGTCATCAATACTATCTTAGGGGGACCTCAGCAAGGGGAAACCAGCAGGTTCGAAGGATCGATGAAGAAGCGGAGGATCATGAAGCCTGTAGCCTTCACAGAGGAGGATGGCCAGGGAATCCAATTTCCGCATAATGACGCAGTTGTAGTTTCGCTGAATATTGCTGACTACGATGTACGCCGCATTCTGGTAGATAATGGAAGCTCAGCTGATGTGTTGTTTTACGATGCCTTCTCAAAAATATCCCTACCTGACGATCGATTGGGGCCGATGAATTCTCTGCTGGTAGGATTTGCTAGCAACACTGTACCAGTCGAAGGTATAATAACTTTGACCGTAGCAGCAGGGTAGCGCCCAAAGCTGGCCAAAGCTCGGGTCGACTTCCTAGTCGTAAAGACCCCGTCCGCCAATAATGCGATTCTTGGCCGACCTGGTTTAAATGCACTCCGGGCAGTAGTATCGACTTATTACTTGAAGATGAAGTTCCCTACGAGCCATGGGGTCGGAGAAGTCAGAGGAGATCAGGCTCTAGCGAGGTATTGCTACTCGATCGCCTTGTATAAGGGAGATCAGCCCGACCCCTGTCTTGTTGACGGACTGGACGTCCGCGACGACCTTACTGAAGAACGAGGTGAGCTTGCAGAGGACCTCGTCTCTGTGTCCTTGAATGACGGAAGCCCGGAGCATATGGTGCAGATCGGCTCCAACCTGGCGGTCGAGGTTCGGGAGCAGCTCGTCGCTTTCCTCAGAAGGAACGCGGACGTCTTCGCTTGGATCCCAGCGGATATGCCGGGAATCGACGCCGAGGTCATGGAACATCGGCTGGCCGTCGATCCGAAACACCGGTCGGTAAGAGAAAAGCTACGCCAACATGCCCCGGAAAGGCAGAAAGCGATCGCTGAAGAAGTAGATAAACTCCTCAAAGCCGGACTAATCCGGGAAGTTAACTATCCGACCTGGGTTTCGAACGTGGTTCTTATCAAAAAAGCAAATAACAAGTGGAGGATGTGCGTCGACTTCAAAAAGCTAAACAAGGCTTGTCCAAAGGATAGTTACCCCCTGCCCAAGATCGATCAGTTGGTGGATGCAACCTCGGATCATGAGCTCCTCACCTTTATGGACACCTTTTCTGGTTACAACCAGATACGCATGGCGCTTGAAGACGAAGAAAAGACCGCCTTTATTACTAACCGAGGTTTTTATTGCTACAAGGTCATGCCTTTTGGACTCAAGAATGCAGGGGCAACATACCAGCGTTTGGTCAATAAAATTTTCAAGGAGCAGATCGGCCGCAACATGGAGGTGTACGTAGATGACATGCTCGTCAAAAGCCGAGCTTCAGCAGACCATCTGGCCGACCTTGAAGAGACCTTCGGTGCACTCAGGAAGCACAAGATGAAGCTGAACCCAACCAAATGCGCCTTTGGCGTAACCTCCGAAAAATTTCTTGGGTTCATGGTGCCGAGACGTGGAATCGAGGCAAACCCTTAGAAAATCCGAGCTATTCGAGAAATGACCACTCCAAAGACGATCAAGGAAGTTCAGCGCCTGGTCGGGAAGGTGGCGTCCCTAAATCGCTTCGTCTCAAGGTCGGCTGAATGATGCATGCCCTTCTTCGAGGTTCTCAGGCGACCAAAGGACTTCAGCTGGACGGTGGAGTGTCAACAAGCATTCAAGGAGCTCAAAAACTACCTTGGCACGCCCCCGCTGCTGGCAAAATCTGAACCTGGGGAAGAATTATTCCTGTATCTAGCTGTCTCCTCGGTGGCCCTGATAGCAGTCCTCATCAGGGAAGAAGCAAAGATGCAACGACCGATCTACTACGTGAGTCGAGTCCTAAGGGACGTGGAGACCAGATACTCTAGGATAGAAAAATTGGCTTACTGTCTCGTAATTACTGTCAGAAGGCTTTGACCTTTCAGGAACACACCATAACGGTCCTCACGGACCAACCAATAAAAGCAGTTCTCCACCGAGCAGATGCTTCCGGAAGAATCGCAAAATGGGCAATTGAGCTCACGGAGTTCGACATCAACTATCGGCCCAGGCCATCAATCAAGGCCCAGATACTGACGGATTTTGTACTGGAATGCACCATTCCAGACGAAGCCGAGCTTGAATCAAGCGAGACAGACACAAAAGCAAGATCGAGCCTTGACGAAGCCGAACCATCGCAGCCGGACTTCCTCGAGGAAAGCGCCGACCTCTCTAAAGGCTCCTGGGCTTTGCACGTGGACGGTTCATCCAACTCTGCTGGAGCTGGTGCGGGGCTGGTCTTGGTCAGCCCCGAGGGAGTCGTCGCTGAGTATGCGCTGCGCTTCGAGTTCCCCGCTACCAACAATGAAGCCGAATATGAAGCACCGATTGCCGGATTAAAGATAGCGAAGGAGCTAAAAGTAGATCGGCTTCGAGTCTACAGTGATTCCCAACTAGTGGTCGGCCAAGTTGACGGCAACTTCGAAGCGCGAGAGGAAGGCATGGCGAGATACCTCGGGAAGGTGAGGAGTTTGACCCCGACCTTCGGCAGTTTTGGCATTTAGCACATCCCAAGGACAGAAAATGCGAGAGCCGATTTTCTCTCCAAACTGGCCACTTCGGCTCCGGCCGAACTGCCCAAAGAAGTATTTCTGGAAACTCTGAAGTATCCGACCACAGAGGAATCTCAGGACATCCTACAGACGGAATTCGAGTCCAGCTGGATCGACCCATTGGTCGCCTACCTTAAAGAGGGGGTTCTTCCTTACGACCGAAAAGAAGCTCGGAAGCTCAAGAATCAGGCCTCCCGCTACGTTTTATATGAAGGTAAGTTGTATAAAAGGTCATACTCCCTCCTATTGTTGAGATGCCTCCGACCTTCAGAGGCCAACCTCGCACTATGGGATGTGCACGAAGGACTTTGCGGAAGCCACATAGGAGCAAGGTCTTTGTCGCAAAAGCTACTTCGGCAAGGGTACTACTGGCCGACCTTATTTTGCGATTCTATAGAATATGTAAAGAGGTGCGACCGCTGCCAGAAAAACGCCAGTGTGCAGAGGCGACCGACATCCGAACTCACTCCGCTTAGTTCAACCTGGCCATTTGCGCAATGGAGAATGGATATACTCGGCCCCTTCCCAACGGCGTCGGGACAGTGGAAGTTCCTCCTGGTCGCGATTGACTACTTCACCAAGTGGGTCGAAGCCGAACCACTCGCAAAAATTACCGAGGCCAAGGTGCAGGACTTTGTCTGGAAGTCACTAGTTTGCCGGTTCGGTTTGCCCCGAACCCTCATAACCGACAATGGACGACAGTTCGCCGGGGCTAGGTTTGCCGAGTTCTGTGAATGATTAAACATCTCCCACCGCTTCACCTCTGTGGCTCATCTGCAGGCTAATGGGGAAGCTGAGATAACCAACCGGACCTTGCTGCAAGGAATCAAAGCGAGACTCGATAAGGCAAAAGGGGCCTGGGTGGACGAACTCTACCATGTCCTCTGGGCATATCGAACTACTCAGGGTGCCAACTGGAGAAACACCCTTCGCTTTGGCCTTCGGTACTGAGGCAGTTATCCCGGTCGAGCTTAAGCTCCCTTCTGCACGAGTCATGGGCTTCAATGAGCAGCACAACCCCCAAGACCTCAGAATCAACCTCGATCTTCTGAAAGAAAAGAGGGAGGAAGCCCGCATCCGGATGTCAGCCTATAAACAGAAGGTGGCTCGATACTACAACTCTAGGGTTAAAAGTAAGACATTCAGAGTGGGGGACTTAGTGCTCCGACGAGCCGCTGTCACTCAGCCTCAGAGTCAAGGAAAGCTTGTCCCAAATTGGGAAGGTTCGTATGAGGTGACGGAAGTTATCCGACCCGGAATTTATCGTCTGAAGGAACTCGGAGGGATAATGCTTCCTCGGCCATGGAACTCAGAAAATCTGAGGATGTATCATCAGTAAATTTTCTTCAAAAATTCCTTTGCTCTGCATTTTTTATTTTTGGCATAAGGATTACGGGATGGCAAGAGAAAAAATGAGTAAAAATAGCCCGTTAGGAACAGGAGGAAGACCTCGTCCTAACGCGAGCAAAGTCGAAGGCCTCATTCACAAAGGACGAGATGGGGGGAGAGGCTCGAACGACGGTCCGCATGTGCCCCCACAGCCGTTAGGAACAGGAGGAGAGACCTCGTCCTAACGCAAAGCAAAGTCGAAGGCCTCGTTCACCTTAGACGAGACGGGGGGAGAGGTTCGGACGACGGTCCGCATGTGCCCCCACAGTCGGTTAGGAACAGGAGGAAGACCTCGTTCTAACGCGAGCAAAGTCGAAGGCCTCGTTCACCTTAGACGAGGACGGGGGGAGAGGCTCGGACGACAGTCCGCATGTGCCCCCACAGCCGGTTAGGAACAGGAGGAAGACCTCATTCCTAACGCGAGCAAAGTCGAAGGCCTCGTTCACTTTAGACGAGACAGGGGGAGAAGCTCGGACGACGGTCCGCATGTGCCCCCACAGTTTGTTAGGAACAGGAGGAAGACCTCGTCCTAACGCGAGCAAAGTCGAAGGCCTCGTTCACCTTAGACGAGACGGGGGGAGAGGTTCGGACGACGGTCCGCATGTGCCCCCACAGCCCGTTAGGAACAGGAGGAAGACCTCATCCTAACGCGAGCAAAGTCGAAGGCCTCGTTCGCAAAGGACGAGATGGAAGGAGAGGCTCGGACGATGGTCCGCATGTGCCCCCACAGCGCGTTAGGAACAGGAGGAAGACCTCGTCCTAACGCGAGCAAAGTCGAAGGCCTTGTTCACCTTAGACGAGACGGGGGGAGATGGACGACGCTCCGAATGTACCCCCACAGCCCGTTAGGAACAGGAGGAAGACCTCGTCCTAACGCGAGCAAAGTCGAAGGCCTCGTTCACCTTAGACGAGACGGGGGGAGATGGACGACGCTCCGAATATACCCCCACAACCCGTTAGGAACAGGAGGAGGACCTCGTCCTAACGCGAGCACCCGCATCAACCTCAGCCAGAGGAGATAAGATCTCCTCCGAGCGACCCTATCAACCTCGGTCAAATAAGGTCCCCCCCGAGCGATTGGGCCGACTTCGGCTGAAGAGCGCCGACTTCAACCTCGGCGAGAGATAGGATTTTTTCCAAGTGACCGAATCAACCTCGGCTAGAGAGCCTCAACTTCAGCATCAACTTTAGCCAGAGATGAAATCTCCCTCGAACTTCGACATGGACCGACACGAGGCCTGGAAGAAAACTTCGGCAGTCGTCCTGTTTGCACTCCCTTCCTTCGAGTTTCGAACTCGGGAGTGGGGGGGCTAGTGTTGGGGATAAATCCCGCTCCTGCCAAAGTCAAGTTCGGTGCCCAGTCCGATGCAGCCAATAGCCACGGAAGAGCTTCAACGGGCGAGTCTTAGCCGAACTCCTCAGCGGCCGGGCCTCAGCCGAAGTCCTTCAACCGACCGAACTCTCCAGCGGCCGAGTTTCATACTCCCAGCGGCCGAATTCCTCAGCGGGCGAGCCTTAGCCGAACCACTTAGTGGCCGAACTCCTTCTGATTGCCCAATCGCCGAGCTCCAGTCAGACTCCCGCAAAAGCTGAACTCTCTCCACATTGTTATAGCCAGGCGCCAGCGGGAGCCGAACTCCCCCAAAGCCTCCTCTCCAACGACCGAGCTTCTATGGAAGCCGGACTCCCTGCGGATTTCTCCAACGACCGAGCTTCTACGGAAGCCGGACTCCCTGCGGACTTCTACAACGACCGAGCTTCTATGGAAGCCGGACTCCCTACAGACTTCTCAATGGCCGAACTTCTTATGATGGATTCCTGCAGGCGATCTCGCTACGGTTACACGGCAATAACGATTGGCATTTATCGGCAATAACGACCGGCATTTATCGGCAATAACGATCGGCATTTATCGACAATAACGATCGGTATTAACCAAGGCGGTTACAGCAAGCTCCCTCTATAAAAGGACCCTCCAAATACACTTACGCCAGGTTCTGAAAATCCTTTTCTCTTCCTCTATACTCTACTGAGCACTCCATTCATGTTGGCCAGAACTAACTTGAGCATCGGAGGGTCTTGCCGGAGCCACCTCCCCACCGGCTCCGGACGGAACTTTATTTTGCAGGTCCCCGGCGGCGACTTCATCGGCCTTAACTCCGGCAAACTCCGGCGACGACTAGTTTCTGCGTCAACATGTTCAAACTCATGTTGATAAACATTTGAAGGATCAACATTCTTGTTCAAATGAGAACATCAGCTTTTGGCAGGGTCGCCTCTTTCTTTCGCCTAGAATAATTGGATTTTATGCAAATATATTCGGAAACAAAACAAAGTTTTTCTTTCTATAGGAAGACATTAATGACATTCAAGTCATTCCACCATCCCTTGCATCTGTTGGTAGGTAGTGGCTCTCTGATGGTCATCCTGCATGAGGGAAAAGGTATGGATGCAAAGCATGGAGCAAAGGCACAAGACCAAAATGGAAAATTAAAAGTTTCATTTCCAGTCATTTGTTTCATTCCAAGCAGCCAACAGGTATTTATTTGTTCTTGTAAAGCTTCAGTTAATTGCTCAAAGTTCAAATGGGATGAATCCTTCTCATCTTTCATGAACATGGACCAACCCTCTCGAACAAGCCATGTGTATGGTCATGTTCAAATTTCGATCTCTTCCACTGATCTTTATTTTCTGCACTGATCTTTCTTGTTTCGCTCTCTTCCACTTTATTGACTGGTTCTGGAGCGGTTTCAAACCCCTCAAAGCCTTGGGTTTCCCGAGTTGCAAAACTAGATTTTCATGTTAGTATTTGCCTAAAAGAGAATGATGAGAATATGCTTTTATTTCTTACAGGACAATCATGGCACCGTGGAAGGGAACATCCTTGAGTCCTGAACAGAAGGTTATGTTCAAGTTGAAACATTTCGGGATTGTCATCAATGACAGACTTTGAGTTACTTTTTGTGATTTTTAATGCATTGCCAGGGCAGTTCATTGATTGAAATATTTGGAGGAGGTCCTCTGGAGGGTAAAGTGATGCAGAGAGTTGGCTGTGTTGATTATTCAATGACGCCATGGGAATCAGTCAAGTCTAATGTATACCAGAGACAAATCAGTTACGAATTTGGGAAAGAATTATCACCTCATGGAGGGGAAGTAACCAGCACACAACAAAAAACACCTTTATTTGATAGAAATGGATGGGTTATCAAAGAGGTTATGACCCTCCAAGGGGTCCTATTTGGTGACTTTTTTAATATATGTAAATCTTTCTTCAAGTAATTCTGCAAGTTAATATTCTAATGATACAGTTCTTTGGATATTCTCTATCATATTATATTTAAAGAAGACAGGGTACCTTGAGCGAACATGGAAGACTTCATTTTTGATAACTCACCACATCATGAACAATCTGCAGTGATGAGTATTTGACAATCGACCGTGTTGCAGGAAATCTATTTATATTAGTTATTTCCATGAAGGTATGTACATTTTCACGTCCAAAACCCAGAATTTTGTTTTGCGGAAAGAAGAAAGAAAGATCCTAGGGGAAAAGCATGGCTTTGTTGGCAACATGTTATAAACATTTCTTGGATTATTTTTGCCCCATACCTGATCCAGATATATTTTGCTGAAAACAATGAAGAAAAAGAATATACAGACAGGCCTACTACAATGGGTCTGAAATTGTCATTCTCCTAGTGTAGCAGCATTTTCTTTTCTTTTTTCTTTTTTTCTTTTTCTTTTTCTTTTTTTGCTTCTTTTCCTTGTTCACATAGTAGATGCTTATCAAATTATCTACAATATAGTTAATTGGAGAAAAATTCTACATTTTAACAAATGATTTCTCTAAAATCTTACTTTAAATGTGTGATATTTTGTCTTCCTTGCAGCTTCAGTTGAAGCACCATATGGAAAATCTTGCCTCTAAATCCAAGAAATGCAATGTTCCAGTATCCCTCGAAATTACTTGGCTAAAAAGCGCCAAGCATCAGAAGAGATAACAAAGCGCATAATTTTCAATTCTTCCATTCACCTCAAGGAGATGTTCTCTCAAGTGGAAGAGGAGCTCTTGCATGGAAACTGTTGCAGGAGAAACCCTCCGACCGGGACCAATTCTCCATTAAGGCACACCCAAGATAACATGGTGAAGTTACACCAAATGTGGATGCAGGAGCCCCAACTCGACAACTTGTGTAGATAAAGTCTGTGCTTGACGTCCACAACCAACAACCTCGACTCAAAGGAAGAAAGAGAGATTTCTCCGTTAGCAAAAGATCAGAATATGATCTAACAGTCTACAATGCTAAGCCTAACAAACTCACGGATTTCGGCTAGTGGCCTAGGGGCTCAACCTCCATACAAAAGAGGTACAAAAAGGATCCTCAGGTATGGAATAAGGGATAAGCATAAGCAAGGGGAGGAGAAAGGAGAATGCTCTCTGCTCTTCTGGCTCTCATCTTCTTTTCTTTTTACTCTTTCCAAGGCTTTAGCTAATTTAAGCATCGGAGAGTCCTGTCATAACACCGCCGGCGAGTATGGATTTTCTTTGCAAGTACTTTTTGGTGTCGCAGATTCTGGGCGGCGCCAGCTCTAGCTATACCATCACCTCTTTGAAGCCCTGCGGCAACAAAAACTATAAAGATTTTAACTTTGAATTGAACCGTTCCAGTCAAGGGTGAAAAACAAGCATGGAGATTTAATGCCATTTTTGTTCACTACAAGAAATTCGAGGGTATGTGCATCTCGAGGGCATTGGTTTTGAGCTCCAGATTTTCTGGCTTTTGGTCTGAAAAACAAAATGAAGACCTTTAAAAGTTCTTTGCCAAGCAGAGATTGTCAATGAAGACAATGCAGATTACATCTTACCTCCAGCATGCACTGAGGGCAATTGATATTAATCAATGAGTGCAGATTCTTTAAGTTGGAAATGTTGCCTGTCTCAATCGCAGTGCAAGAATTAGCTGTAGATGATACTCATTCTCTGTGGATTGCATTCTCTGCTCTCCTATTCTTTTTTTGTTACGATCACTTGTGTTGTAATCTGGATGTAGAATTGTACCGGAGAATTGAAGATATCCGCATTAAAAGTATGCAATGGAGGGTTGCAACCCTCTTTCCATATCCTGTTGATGTTGTGTTCAGAGCCTTGATACATGTGATCTCCATCTGAGTGATTATGATTAGGTGCAGCACATGCCCATTGTTGTAGCTAAATAATCACTCTGTAAGCAAACTTGTGCCTGATGAAAATAAAGAGAAAGCAGGGTTCTGTTTGCCTAAACTGATTTGTAGCTGAACTATGCTCATATGATGAAAATGAATTAGAGGAATGTAGAATTATGCATTATGACCTATTGTTTTTCCCCTAAATGTGTACAGGCTTCTTTAACATATTCTAATGGCGCAGCCTTTGTCTGTGTGGTCAAAAGGATTGCTTTAATAGCTGTCTTGGACCATGAACTCTGTTCTCCATTTAATTTCTTTGCCGAGTGAGATAGGTTGTAGCAAAAAAAAGCACACAAATCGTTTAAGCCTCAAATTATTCCTTTTGTTTGGGAGTAAATATAAACGATTAGAATCCAAATGAATTACAGCATCCTTTTTCATCTATCATAGGCATGAGGATAATTATATGATGCTATATTCTAGTAGGTCATAATTCGAATCTGCCTTTGTTATTCTTCTCCTATAGGATCCCTTACATATTTCAGCATATGCCATTAAAATCATACAAATCTTTTCAACATTTTTATGTTCTTTATGCAAACCCTTATCACACCATCTTGCAACCATCACCACCATAACAATTCATAGATCTTAATGCCAACATCTGGTAGCTCACCTGGTTGACACTCATCTCTCCAAGTGAGAGGCCTCAAGTTCACATTTAAGCAGTGGCAAATAAATATTATATTCTTAAAAAAAATCTAATAAGTGCTATACTCTTAAAAAAATCTTAAATTCCTCACAAATATTGTCGACCATGCAATAAGTTCACTAGAGCCCTTGACCTATTTAAAGTCTAAACTATGGTCATGGAGTTGCAATTAGGATCTTGACTGCATAGACCAAAATCAACTATGGATGCTGAAGTGGTGATACTTCATAGTTTATTTTCGTATTCTCATCTAACAAACAAAGAGAAAAAACAACATTGTAATGATAAAGTGTGGCAAAATGGAGATAGTTTATATAGTCTCTGGGAATATGGCAAGAGAGCATCAGTGAAACTTATAAATTTATTGCCAAATATAGTAGGTCAATTGACCATAAGAGTTATCAAGAAAATAATTTTGTACTTGATGGTGTGTGTGGTGGGTGCACTAAATTCTCCTATGAAATATTTACATCTCATTGAAGGTCAAAAATAAAGAATATATTTCTTAACTAATTTAATTTTTTTTTTTAAAAAATAATTTTTATTTTTTTTAAAGATGATACCATAAGTAACCTAGTGCATAACACATGAATCCTCTACCAAACATTCCTACACCTCACAGGTAGAATTTGTATGCCTCTAATATAATTATTTCACCTCCAATTTCAGTGAACTATTGATGAAGAGCACTTTGAATTTAAAATAATCTTTTTTAAAAATATAACCCATTATGAGCGGTAAAATTCATAAAATTTATGCACACGTGGGATGCGCGTGATCATTAAGCTCGCTAGGGGTTATAATATTAGAAGGTTGCACTAATTATCATTATAGAAATAACCACAGGACTCAATGAAAGACCCCAATTGGTACCAACCACCCTAAGTCCCATGGTGGCATGAGTCCATGATGTAGGAACCCGGTCCTGAAAGGGAAGTCCTAAAATGGAGTCACTTGCATAGGTCTCGGAACCCTTGCATCGATTTAGTCCATCCCCTGCCTCCGACTCCGAGAGTGCTTTCCTCTCTCTCTTCCCTATCCCTGGTCTTCTTCGGCGAAATACCATAAAAAACCCTAATCGGAAATCTCTCTTCCGCCTCCCGAGGTAACCTTTCTTGGCCTAATTTCGGATTCTCTTACTCCACCAATTACAGCTTTGCTATCATAATCCTTATCTATTCGTTTATAAATTTGGTTCCTATCCGATGATTCGATGTGCTTTTTCATATGAATGCTTGCTTCCGATTTGATTCGACTTGGGTTCTTCGTCGTAATTTGTTCTGGGTTCTGTAATCGTTTCAAATCATACGATGTGTAATTAGGGATCCGATTTCCTAAAGCTCTAGGATTTTTATTTGCTCAAAGGTCGCATTTTTATCCCTTTCTGTTGATTTGGGCGCCTTTTTTTTCTCTTTTTTTCTTTTTCTAAGCCTCAATTTGGGTTTTCCTTTCAGCTTCTCGTCTGCCTGAAATAATTTTCATTTTGTGGTTTCATATGGGGTTTTACTGGTTTTTTGGGTGAATGGAACTGATTCTTTTCTTTCACTTGGTGGAGCAGTTTATTTGAGTACCCTGGTATCAAATTAGGGTTTGGGAGATTTTACAAGGTTTCTGTTTCAATGGGTAAGCTCCATACCGCTTGATTTGGCTGGATCTAACATACGTTCGATGTTATCTAGATGGCTTGTACGTAGCTCTTCTTGCTGAAGAAAAAAGACTGCATCTTGGAATGATTTTATGCGACATAACCTTAAAATTGTAGTTTGCCAAAAAGGAAGAAAGGAAAATGTATAGAGGGGGCCTTGATAGATTTAAGAAAGCCCAATCATTGGAGCCATTCTCAGTTAGCCTCAATTCGGCTTCCAAAACTACTTCAGCTCCTAAACCAGCCCACCCTTCAGTCCAGTCACTGCAGCTGCAAAATTCTCGCCCAACCCATACTCAGCATCAACAGCATGTTGCCTTGAAACCTACGGGACCTGAACCGGTGGTTCCAGCTCCGCAGACCACTCAGGTTGGTGGAGGGCAATCCACCTGGCAGCCTCCGGATTGGGCTATAGAACCCCGTCCAGGGGTTTACTATCTTGAGGTGTTGAAGGATGGAGAGGTCATCGATCGGATCAATCTAGATAAGCGGCGGCATATATTTGGGAGGCAGTTCCCGACATGTGATTTTGTTCTAGATCACCAGTCTGTGTCACGCCAACATGCTGCTGTGGTTCCCCACAAGAATGGAAGGTTAGATATCTGAATTGATTCTAATTTTCTCTGGTTTCAGTTTCTCTGCGTACAGTTTGTGAAGTATAATAAATTGAAGACTTTTTGCACATAACCTTGCATATTCCTACATCGTTCTTTTTTAAATTATGATTGTTTCTGAAAACAGTTTCTAAGGATCGTTTTTTCAAATTGCAAGGAAATCATTTTGTTGATTTAGTTATTTTTTTTTGGAGCTAGAGTGTCTCCTGATATACCTGTACTTAATGCTTCTGCAGCATTTATGTGATTGATTTGGGCTCAGTTCATGGAACATTTGTTGCAAATGAGAGACTGACTAAAGATAATCCAGTTGAGCTGGAAGTTGGGCAATCGCTACGGTTTGCTGCTTCAACAAGAAGCTACATCTTAAGAAAGAATATTGCTGCTCTTTTTCCTACCCCTACGCTGCCTGCAGAAATTAATCTACCTTCCCCTCCAGACCCTTGTGATGAAGATGCTGTGGTGGCATATAATACGATACTCAACCGTTATAGTGGGATTAGTCAATTGGATCTTTCATCCAAGTCTAAACAATCTTCAGGGAATGGGTCAAGTGAAACTGATGATAACCATCTGTCCGGAAGGTCTGCCAAAAGAATTAGGAAAGTAAGAGTAGCATTTAAAGATCAGGTTGGGGGGAATCTAGTTGAAATAGTTGGAATTTCAGATGGTGCAGATGTTGAGACTGAACCTGGCCCTATAGGTGTAAAAGAAGGCAGTCTTGTTGGGAAATATGAATCTCTTGTACAGATTACTGTTATACCAAAAGGAAAGGAGCAGGTATCTCCTAGGGAAGACAGTACTTCTCCCAAGGGTGTTACTGATAAGCTACAACAGGTCTTGAACAAAGTCAAAGGCACTCAAAAAAGTGGCATTTATGATGATCTATATGGGGATTCTTTTTCTGGAAAGGTGGGCTCGTCCTGGGCGTACAAGCCAGATAGTCAGGCAGGTAACACCAAAAGCATTGAAGAAAAACCCCATAGTTTTGCTACTGAGAAAAAAAATGGTAGTTCAGAAGATGACAACGACGATCTGTTTGGGGACTAATGATGATGTACAACAGCTTGTTTTTTTCCTATCTGTTCATTGAACGAGTGTCTGATGAGTTATGCTTCAAATGCACATTTTGGGAAGCATGGTGGTATATGAATTTTATGTACCTGGGAAATTTTGCTGTAGTTCCTCATGATTGTTTTCTATGGGATGACATACACCAGAAAGGTACGCCTGGCTTGCCAAAAATTATTCTAGAGTGATATGTTTGGGCTGTTCTCTAGTGGTGAACCTTTTACTTCTTTAAGTTCAAAGTGGGTTTACATTTTCTCTCATGAATTGGTTATTGTTTTTTGTGCCCCTGATATTTAGCATTACCTGATAGGTTGTTTCAGATTTTCATATGCCTCTGATCATTATTATGCCCTCAAGTTTGGCATTTTAGATAGTGCTTGTATAAATTGGTTAACACAACACTGTTTGTGTTGTCCATATTGATTGAGATGGAGAAGATCAGAACAAGACATGCTTAATGTTTTCTTGAGTTTTATGCCAAGCGGCAGCTCATTTGTATCACAAAACTTGTTATTAGTTGATTCCAACTACCATAGGCTATATGTCGAGTTTGATTTTAAGAACATTAAAACCAAAATACTGTCTCTCAACTATTCTAAATTACAACTAAAATAGGTGATTGATTCACTCTGATTCATGGTTATATGTAACAAGGCAGTATATTAGTTGGAATAGGTGGAAATGAGATTTTGCGTGACTTGTAATGTTGGCAATATAAAAATTGTGAGCAATCAGGATGAACATGATAAAAATTAGAATGTTGGGATGAATCTGTGGAAGAACTATGAATGATGGTGATGTAAGGATATGTTATGAGAGGCATAGGAGCTGAATCAATTGAAGATCAATTGGTGAAGAATCAATGAAGAAGCTATGGGCATGTACAACCAAAATCTCAGGATCCAACTAGCGCTCAGATTGTCTCAGAGGGTCTAAAACGAGGAGAGGAAGGCCTAGGCTGACATGCATAGAAGCTGTGTAAAAGGATTTTGAAAAGCTTGCAGCAACACCAAACCTGATCCTGAATAGGAATGGTTTGCCAAGTGCAGTCAGAATCCAATCCTAAATGTTCGGGACAAAATCTGGTGGATATGGTTTCATGGAAATTACATGTTTATTGGTATGCTAGTGACAAACCTATCTTTTTTGCCTCCTGGTTTGAAATGTTTTCGCATACTTATGTCTGAGGCTGGGTTGGTGAACAGATTTAAGGGAAGGGCAGTGGAAGAGGTACTGCAGGGAAATGTTCCTTGTTGTTTTGACCGTCTAGGTTAGGCATGATGGTAGGTTGTTCTGCAGTATTTTTTGTTAATTTTCAGAGAAATCATATGAACATCCATGCTACTCTGCTTCATCTATCTTGCTTTGTCTCCAACTTTAATGAAAAAAATAGATGCAACCTAGAGAAAATGATTTTGCCAGTATCCTTGATGATCAATTTTGATCAAGAGCATCCCTTGTTTGTGTTTCAGTTACTATTTTTGCTGCTGCCTTAACCAAAGGCACTGTTTATTATGAAGTTTGATCATCCGTCTATTTTATTTGCTCACTTGATATCCAGTAACTTTGGTTATTTCGTTTTCACATGACCTGGAATGCTCTTATCTTAAGTGGTTTTCATCTATATGATTTGATGTCCACTGAGCATGAGTTTTAACAGAAAGCATCATTTATAACACCTGCTTGAGTTTTGAGCAGCAGTTTACTTGGAAGCAGAATGAAAGCATGATATTTAGGTCGTAGGTTTTGTAGGACTTCAGATTCTTAGGATAAAATTACTTCCTCATCGGATATTGTGATCCTTACAACATCATGCAGGGTATTGTATAAGATCTCCAAGAAATTTAGTGGCATACAGCCTGAAAAACATTCTACTACCTCCATTCTCCCGTCAATTCGTAATTAACATGTCTTCTTCTATCCATGCATTCTTCTAACAGTGATAGATCCAAAATCTGTATTTGCTTATGCTGGATCCTTTGATCATTAAATTTCACTCTAATATCATTTTTTTTGAAATAATATATCACCCAATATAAAATTCCTTGCATTGCTTTTGGCTGTTAACCAAATTGTGCAATCACACAGGTTTCTTTCCCTCTAACTTAAGACGCAGGAGCACCTACTATTTTGTCTCGATGGACATAAACAAAAGCTCCCGATGGGGTTTTTTGAGTCATAACCTTGTTGCACTGATATTTCTCCCCCTTCCATTAAGGGTTTTCTTCAAGGCTACGCCTGGTCGTTCACTCGTTTGTTCATTTATTATGTTTTTTAAGTTGCATTGTTAGGTCATAGTGTTTTCTTGTCTCATCATAAAGCACCAGCTAATATAATAAGTTAGCAGTTGAGTGTAAAGCTTCATTATTTAAAAGCAATGACCCTCAGCCGTCGAGACAAAGATACTTAGAACTCATCTTTCAACAGGCCAAGCTGATGATGTAGATCATCTCCTAAACCTTAGCTGTAAAATATTGATTAAATATAGGAAAAATCTTCTCAAAATTCGAGTTATTCTGGGGTTACAAAATCCTATGAGCAAGAAATAATTTAGGGGGTCCTCAAGCTTAGTAGGCAGCCCCCGCCGAACTTTCCAAGGGGCATGTATTGACAAGAAATCAACCCCAAGTGGCTTAAAAGATTATAGTGCAAACATCTGAAATCCTTACTGTTATATGAAGCAGAACTCCTACAAGATGTCCGACTGGATGTTCTACCCAAGTATGTTGCACTGCCTCTATTTCTGCTGTCTGGCCAACTGCAGCCTTCTGAGTCCAATAACTTTAGCATCTGATCATGGTCAGGCTTTTTTGCGAACAATGCTAAACTAGAATGAGGCTAGATGATTTTTATGAACAATGCTAAACTAGAATGAGGCTACAGGACTGAAGATGGGGCTAGAGGATTCTAGTCGGACTCATAAACATCGTACATCATTCATGCAGAGGGGAAGGAGAGTGTGGACTTTGAAAGTTCTGAAGAGATCAGAAATTTACCGAGACATTACCTGCTGGAATTGCGTTTTTTTTTTTTTTCCTTCAAGTGAAAACTTGATTCATAACATAAGAATCCTCATTTTCCTTTCAAAAATAATTGAAAAGGCCATTTAAGTTAAAGTTGTTTCTGTCTTTCCAGTGGGGTAACAGAGGAAGAAGACGTGTGACAATTTTTTTTCTCAATTACGTCGTTTCTCTTGTCTATGCTGCTTCCAATCCTTTTTCAGTGATCATGTATTCGTGGCTTGATGCATTATGAGGAGAATAGTATATGTCAATTTTTTATTTAATCATTGAATCCTGTTTTTTTAATTTTATTATGGAAACACCAAAGAAATCCCTTTTATTTCATTATAGTGAAAAAAGTTCACTCATTTTTCCTTTGTTAATTTGACTATATGGAAGGATTCGTTCCACCCACCAAGTAGTGGTAATACTCGTGAGAGAGTGACCTCTTGTACATCCTTGTCATCCTAACGGCCGTCGTTTGCCATCTTCTTTCTAGCAAATAGTCCGAAGATGGTATACTCGTTATCCCTTGAAAGATATTATCCTCGTTCTAGGAGACTAGATTAGAGTGAAAAAGATTACAGAGACGACACAGACCGCATTTCGGCCCCCTAAGCACATGGAGTTTAATTATTTAATTATTACTAATCGAAGATCAGTGCACTGCATAAGATGAATAATTATGATCCATAATTATTAAAAAATTTTAATAATAAATATTTATAATAATTATTTATTAATTTTTAATATTTTATTATATTTATTATATTTACTATTATTTTATAAAATAATATTTTTTTTTTCTTTCTATTTTCATATCTTTTCGGCGTCCATCGATGCCATTCTACCTCCTATTGCTCCACCACGGCTTCTTTTCTCTCTCGATAAACACCTTTGCCCTCTCTCTTCTTTTTATATCTTCTTCATATCCGCTGGTGCCGCCCCATCCCTCCCGATCATCGCATCATGGCTCTCTTTCTTTCTTGGTAAATGTCGATCTCGATCACACCTTCATCCTCTTTCTTCTTCTTATATCTTCTTCGCCTTTGGTGCCACCACTGTCCCTCTTTTCTTCTTTCTTGCCTCCTGTCCGGTCCTCTTTCTGTCGCCGCCAACATCTTTCATCCCGGCCATCCCTCCTTCGCTCAGCCTTTTTTTTTGCATGTTTTTGCATTTTGAATTCTGCTCATACCACTCCATGACCCAATCGGAGGATCGATCTTTGGAGGCGTTGCCAGCCTCGTAGTTGTGGGTCTTTTTGTAATCTCTCTCCTTTTTTTCTCTCTTTTCTTTTCTTTTCTTTTCTTTTTTATTTTTTTCTTCTTTCTTTTCTTTTCTTCTTTTTTTCTGGCCAAAACAGGAATGGGCTCGTGGTTCGTGCTTTGATGAGACGTGGCTCCACAGTAAAAAGATCAACAATAGCTACCGATGGCAATAGAACAAGGAACAGCTGACAGCATCACTGGTCAGTAAGAAATTAAAGAGAAAAAAAAAGAGAATTTTTTATGATGGTTTTCAGTAAATTCAGTGGTTGTCGGTGGCATCCAAGGCTGCAAAAAGAAGGGAAAGAAGGAAAGGAAGATGAGTGGGGGTTTACCTCAAGCTTCAGTAGCATCTTCGGCTTCGATTTCTGGTAAGCACTGGTATGAAAAGACAGCAAAAATTGGGAGAACGAGAAAGAAAGAAAAAGGAAAGAAGAGCTCAAGATGATTTTGGAGAAGGGGCTCGCACCTTTAAATAGGATAGAAAGAAGGTCGAATCCTTTCCGGATTCAATTTTTTTTTTTATCAAAATTTGTGGAAGAAGACTTCCGCTTTGATCGGATTCAAAGAAAGAAAGTATGAAAATTTAAAAAATCTAGGACGTTAGCCAGAATTTGAGATGCCGTGTGTTAGAAGAGTTTTGGCTTCCTAAGTTAGCAACACGATGATACTCTTCGATAGAATATTATTATTATTATTATTATATATATAATTAAATTAATTAATTAATTAATTATGGCTCAAAGTGCCCCTAAAATCTCGGTGGCTTCGTAACGGATCTAAACCGCACCTTGAGTCCACCAAAAGGGGATTTGGGTGGACTGGTTTTGGAAATGCCCAACGACTCTGTTTCCCTCCCTCCACTTCTAACATCTTCCACCCTCCAAACAAGTGTACAGCTCAGCTTGACCATAGGACTTTTAACCCCCATCTCTTCCCTCTCAACCCTTCCTCCAATTGCCCATCTCTCTCCTTACCTCCCTCCCTCCCTCCCTCCCTCTCTCTCTCTCTCTCTCTTTCATGGATTATCACCAAAGGTCCCATCTCCCTCCGCCACCTTACATGGTGCTCAGGGAGCAAGGGGGTGACTCCCCACTCCGACCTCCGCCCCACCGTCGCAACCTTCCTCGCTACTACTCCCACCGCTCTAGTAGCTCCTGTAGCTGCAGATGCTGTTGCTGTTGGTGCTGCTGCTTCTTCCTTTTCGTTCTCATCATCGTCATTGCCGTCGCTGCCTACATCTCTTTGGTCGTCAAACCTAAGGTTCCCTCGTACTCCGTCGACAACCTCTCGATCGGAGACCTAAGCTTCAACCCGGCCGATCTCACCATCCACTCCAAGTTCATCGTGACGGTGCGTGCAAAGAACCCCAACGACATGATTGGGATCTGGTACAGGGATGGCTCCCGTGTCATGATCTCGTACCGCAACACATCGTTGTGCTCGGGCCACCTGCCGAGCTTCTACCAAGGGCACCACAACACGACGGTGATGCATGTGGTGTTGGAGGGGCATAACAAGCTCGGAGCCGGGGTCCATGGGGTGTTCGAGGAGAACCGGCGGACGGGGCGGATCCCACTCCACGTGTTTGTGAGGGTGCCCGTCAGTCTACGGGTCTTCAACACGGACTGGCGGCAGGTCACGGTGAACGTCACCTGTGCGCTTGTGGTCGATGGCCTATCGCCCAACAAAAAGGTCGGCATCACGTCAGCAGATTACAAGGTTGAAGTGGATTTATAAATTCTGATGATGAGTCGTTGGATGGATGGTCGTGTTGCTTGTGTCCAACTCCAACTTGCCTTGCCGGCCGCATATAGTTAGTTATGCATGGGATTTGATGTGCCTCCCGAAACAAGGAACAGCTTGCCTTTGTAAACTTTGAATTCAGGTGGGGCCTGCTACAATCCGATTGTAGGGGGTTGGCATGAGATATGAGTGGGTAGGGACGAGAGTTTAAATCCTAGTATTGTGATGTATGTCGTAGAGTTCCTCGAGGATTTTGCTTTAATGGCTAATTACTTCTCGGTTTTTAAGAAGAACGCTTAGCATGATATAAATGAAGCCATTCAACTCCGAAAAAATAATAGTTCTTTGAGATTGTCATTTAATTGCCTTTTGTTTTGTTGAGTGACATAGCTGAGTTACCACAGCTTATTCCTTTCCTAAATCCTTTGCGTGCTTATCTTTATGAGAATGTGTGTGTGAGAGAGAGAGATCCTCTTGTTTTAGCTTATGCCTAAGCACCATAGCAGGGTATTTAGATGATGCTCTTTTCTGTATTGGATTATTTTTTTATTTATTTAGAGATATGGTGGGATGCCACCACCGAGGTCATGAATCGCCGAATCTCTCCTCAGTGAGAAATGCTAACCAACTGGGTGGTCATTGCTGGTGCTAATATCCAACTATAAGATTTCTTTTTTTATAATTAGTAACTATAAGATTTCATAAGCTTGTTTATTAAAAAAAGAGCTTGCGAATTTGATATCTAATTTTATGCACATTTAACGTTCTGCTTTAGGAATATCATATTTTATTTGTTAACACCTTGCATCATTGTTATGCAAATTCTATTGATGTCTATTTTGTGCGTCTTATCCAATGGTTGGTTGGTTGGTTCTTCTCTGGAGGCTCTGCGAGAAGCGTTTTAGGTGGGACCAAATAGTTGATACAGGTTTATCCCAGATTGAGCATTTGGCGACTCACTTTTATGGCATTGGAGTTTGGCTGGTAAATATTGGGTATCGTAGCAAACTCTAGATTATTGTAGGATGGAATTTCCGTACCGGTTTGTTTATGAAAGTCTAAAAAAGCTTACAACCTTCCTTAATGGAAAGAAAGAAAACTACCTGAATGGTATCGACCATCCATGAGATTGACCGACCAAATGTCGTTTTCGTCACAGCACATAATTAGGCTTAATTTAATAATGGTTTCGCTGCGAATATGCCAAGAAAAATCTTCCACCTGTAAATAAAATATATTTATTGGTGGATTAAATGTATTTTATGTTTAATGATCAGATCACCGGTAGTTTGTCATGTCATGGTTCGATTTTTGATGCACAAATTCAAGGCCCAGCAAGCATGCTGATACACGGAACTCGTTCGATCCATCAGTATTTAAGCATGCTGATACATGGACACTCAATCCTAGGGTACGCACTAGAGTGGCAAATGGTTTCCGACAAGTGATCATGAGAACTATTAATATTTCACTCTCAATACAAGAATTAATTAAGATTAAAAATATTTTCAAATTTATGGAAAAGTTCATTCTGGTCAGATCACGTCCAAGAGATTGGATAACGGGCACAAATAGTAATTCTGGGTAAGATTATAGTGGACCCATCCAAAGTTACTGTTGGAATTGAATCAAGTGGTATGAAAGGGACTGGATCCCATATATGAAGGTTCCTTTCATAATTTCCTCATCTAGGCTGAAGCTAGCTAATGCAGTCTTCCCACAGCTGCCCAATGAGAAGCAAGATTTAATCAGGAGCTACGAGGAGAGTTACTGCTTTCTAGTGCTAGGCTTACGAGGAGGTCATGTTTTCCTGTGGCATGCATCATGTATTCAAGGCGGGGATGAATTTAATGAAGCCATAACCCATCGATCATAACTATAACTATTTGAAGCTGTGTTGGTATTTGCATGCATGTACATATAATCATATATACATGCATACATACATAATATACATATGCTATTTAGGCAAGCGCCGCTCAACTCGCCTCCCCTAGCCCTATGGAATGGGTCAACAGGGGAGCGGAGGGAAGTAAAGGCATTATGGAATCTTGTCCCCAGGTGGACGGTTCAGATTGTTTTGATCGCATTATCCTATTCTAGAGCCGCGGTTGACGGAGAGCGAAGCTGGCGCCCGGGCGGTTCTGCGGCAATGAGCAAAGGCCGCGCGCGCGCGACCGTTGAGGCTGCAACTATTGTTGATCCCATATATGCTCCCTTGGAATATTTCAACTTAAAAGAAACCGATCGATAAGGCAAGCACTAGGAATATCTATGCCAAATGAAGCACTGTCTTCACTGGGGGCGTATGTTAAGCTAATGATTTTAGAAGAACACGCGAACTGGAGCTTGCCATATAATGGCCCAATGAAAACCCTCTCTTTTCCTGACTTGGATTTGGCTTTCCATTTGAATAGGACTCTCGGCCATTTACCAGCTCTCTCTCCGAGAATCCCTGGTAATTCTTTCTAGCGCTCAGTTTATTTTATTGTAATTTTTCTTTTAATTTAATCCATTGTTTTCCTTACTCAATCATTCTATTCCCACATTGACAGACTCCTTTTTCAAAATCCAAATCCAAAAGCTCCCATTATATGATCTCAAATCTCTAAGAGAGTCCCCTTTACTAAACACCTTAAATGTGATCAATTTGAGAGCATTCCTCATTGTCAGAATTGTTTAGCATTTAGAAATACCGAATTAAGAAACTGTCTCATGAAACTCCTTTTCTTGTCTGAGAAATAAATGGGTTTGTCCACTGCTTCATTTCCCATGGCACTCTCAATGAATTAGCAATTGTAAAACTTTTTATCCAAAACCACATTTCAATTTTTAAGTTGGAATTGGCCTCGATCGGTATAGTTAAAAATTGATTGATGCTAGTAAATTCTAGCTATCATTTAAATTTAGCAAAAGATAATGCTACTTGCTATTAGAACAATAAAGGTAGGCTAATTGAAGGCACAACAATTTTTACCATGACAAATGTTGTGGATGCATTGCTTCATGTAATAATAGTTTATTATGTCTGATAGAGGCCTAAATGACGACAAAAGAATTGAAGCCTGCCAACATTGTTGTGCCGGAAAATTCTTTAGAGGATGATAAGAACACAACATTGATGATTGGCTCACCGCGAGCAACCGGTCGACCACTTCTATCCAAGCAATCAAGTCAGAGGGCTAGCTGCTTGTGCTCTCCAACCACCCATGCCGGATCTTTTCGTTGCAGGCTTCACAGAAGTTCTCTCCACCACAAGAATAGCCATTCCGTCGGTTCGGGGCTCTCAGAGTTGGCTGACAAATCGACGTCTGATGAAAATTCCATGGGGGCAAGATGATCTTAGTTCTCCATCGCTTCTTAACAACCACCCTATGAAATCAAACCAGAGGACATGGCTCTTACTAGTCTATTTATTTTGTTCATGTCAGCAAAATATTTAGTCAAATCTAGCAAGGGCAAGGCCCTTTCAGCAACTTGCAATTCTATGGGAAAGTTTGAGTTTCTTATTATCTGTACGTGTATATAAGACAACATTAGGCATGCATCGCATGGTTTATTTAATGAGATATGAAGTTATTCTTGTTTCTGTCATCCTTTTCTGACCAACTTCATACTCTCCTATATATTTTTGTCATCATTGTCATCACACCCTCATCATGTTTCCATTCCAAATATAGATTTTTTTTATTTTTTTTTATTTTTTACTTGTCAAGATTGCGTTGGACTCAAAACTTTGGTTCCTTTGTTGATTTACTTTTGTTTCCGTAAATTTTTGGATACTATTCTTAGCAATAACCTTGTCTTCAATCCAACGGCTCCTCCACCATCCATTCAATCAACAACTTCACCACCTTACAATTGTTATAGTGTGATCCCATGACTACCTTGCCACCTTGACAAAATGCTCTACACCACTATCTCATGCAACAAGCCATTTTGCAGGCCCTCCATTACCCTCTCCATCATTCTTTCAACAAATCCATTTAGGGCCAAAATTTCAGGTTGTTTATGTGCTTAGGCTTGAGGTCATGTTTGAGTTGGTAATGACACGTACAGAAACTCAATTAAAGTATTTCTAAAATATCACATGTGGTTGCATCTGCTCATGCACTCACTTTAAATTCTGGCAGTCGAGCAATAAACTATTGTTTGGCCTGTGGAATATGAAACCACCTAGGATTTTAATGGATACTCAGGATTAACTTCTATATATATGTGCTTGGCCAAATTACGTTAATTAAAGACCAATTAATGGTTCTTGATCACTTAATTAACAACCCTTTTTGTTTTTGACATGCATGACAAGACCGATCAGATACATTGGTGCGTGGCATTGTAAAAGGTATAATGGACACATGTAAGGTTGTTAAGTGAGGAATTATGGAACAACATGGTTTAGGTCTTTCTTTTAGCTTGTTTCATTTTGGGGACAAAACCCTCAAGGCAATTGCATTCATATAATGACAATTACAGCTAAAGCATTAGCTCGTGTTATGACTCCAAATTCCATCAGCGAAAAATTGTCAAACATATATGGCTGGTCGAATAGCTACACAATTATCTTCTGTGAAATGTATGGACAAGATCATATCCTGTTCACATCAAAGCATGCGTGGGTCCTGCTCAGCTGTATATCAAGAAAAATACGTGAGAAGGAGAGCAACGATCGTGCCCTCCAAACTTCTATAGATTACTTACCAAATTTCAGTTCCATTTCTTTCCCTACATTTTCTTACTTTTGCTAGTGAAAGCTTCTCCAGAGACACCAACAGTACTAACATAAACACAAAAGCATTACAAATAAGTTCCGATGGCATCTATAATTACAGTTTCGATAGATTTCGTTGTTAGTAGATTTTGTTGACTTATATCTCCCAATCAAATTCGTTTCCTACAGCTTGGCTTTATTACTTGGCCTCCTTTGTTCACTGTATGTCCACAGAAGAAACAATAAAAGGATAAGGGTACGTAAGAGATGGATTCAATGTGAGGTAGACTAAAGGTTGACCTTTTACTAAAGTAGACACATGAAAGCCCGGAATCTTCTCTAGAGAAATAAGCTCCATTTAGACTTTTTTGAAATTAGACAAAGAGGGCAAAATCGTCGTTGATAGGATCATTCCAAATTTTAGAAAGAGTGACAGAGCATTTGAATACTCAATCCAAATTATCAATCTACAGTCAGATATGGTTGTCATGCTTTTAGACCCTATGATGAGATTCAGGGAGCATAGAAAACATCTGAGCGAAAAAATTGTAATTCTCACCATCCAGCTTGAATTTGGGAAGGAACCAATGGGATCATGTATCCCTGATGGAAAGGGATTTACTATCAAATTTATCACCAAATAGTCTTGACACAACCTTATAATTGGAGATATAGTAGCATCTCATTCTTAGGATTTCAGTCGTAATATCAACATCGCGGAAAAGAAGAAGAAGAAAAGAAAAAGGAGAACAATCAGAATAGAGGTGTTAATAATCCATCACAAATTATAGCAAACATGGTTGCTACCTCAATATCAGTTGTTTCTCATTTAAAGAGGAAGCAGAAAAAACTCCCCCTCAACTCAATCAAAAGCATTCTTAGCCCTCTTAGTGGCCATTGGATGCTCTATTCCGTTACAAATTATTCAATTACAAAACCTGTGATCATAAAAGGCCATGAGATCACCAGATGCATGAAGCAATTTTAGAGCTAGTTGGCATAGTGCAAGCGCTACTGCCCACAAGTGGACATAGTTGGGACGCCAAGTAATTAGAGGAAGACAGCAAGGTAGGCGCTGATGGGTCGTCCTACTCGGAGACATGGTGAGATCGGCTCGTACGGGGCTTCCAGACAACCTCGACCAAAAGAATCGACGCTATCATCCCTGTCGAGTGGACTTGAGATCCATTTGGCCTGCCATCGTGATGCCAATGTGCGACGAGTGAGCGGTGCGGGAGGAGTCACACGCCCGACAGCGATATCAGGATCCAGAGGGGGATGGGACATAGAATATACCTAGTTAGTGGGGTGGGAGGGGACAATGATGGGAGTCCACAGTGGACCTTTCTCCTCCTTCCCCACTCTTTATGGAGTAGCTCCCACTGTGAGGCTTCAATCATAGAGCACCAACAGAAGGCCCATTCCACCTTTCAACGAGCTCATGATACTCGGATGAATGATCGAATGGTATACTACTGTGTCATATAAGCACGACAAAAATCTGCTCAAGTAGTCCAGTAACCATCGTTCCTTGTTCTTGGTAAAATCAACTCCACCAGATGCTTCTTTTTCCCCATTTCTTTTTCTTTTTTCTTCTTTCTTTCAATAAACTTATGATGTTGCTTTGTGGATAACAGATGCTATATTACCCATGTTGACCATGGCAGCAAGTGAGCCCCACCTACTAGCTTAACTGGTAGAGCACACCCATTTAGCTGGCAGAGCACAACTCTCTCTCTCTCTCTCTCTCCCTCATCTGAAATGAAGGGAATCTGTATGAGAATATCTTGGGATTGAAGGAAATCTCTCCTTTGGCACCGCTCCTTAGCCTGCTTACTACCTATGCTTCAGGTGGGCTATGCATATATGTATGACTGGAAAAATTCCCTACCTGTCATCTCCCTCCCCCCCACCACCCCACCCTCTCTCCCTCTCTCTCTCTCTCACCTCTCTCCCCAAATATCTTATGATATATTTACAGCTCATCTCAATTGAAGGAACCGATCGATCCAAGGAAAGGTTGGGACCGAAGGGATCACGATGAGCAACTCATCACCTCGACAACCATCGTTATCTCCTGTATTTTAGGTAAGCTTCCGTTCAAATCTAAAAGGTCTCTCTCTCATGCACGCTCGCTCCCACACACGGCAACCTTTTCTTTTCCTTCCAAACTCGTTTCAGTTACTTTGCCAGTTCTCGACAGTACCTTATTTTTTTTCCCTCCTTTTTATCTGTGTGCATTTATGTTACATCATGCCTTATGTTTTTCTTTAAATTTGTTGTCATCGCTGCTGCTGCCGCTGGCCACAGGGCAGCGGCAGCGGTGGTGGTGGTGGTGGTATCGGAAAGCTATGAAATTATAGGCTGTTATTTACCATATGACAAATTTTCTGGCAGTCCAACAGCAGCCCTGCCAACCATGAGATAGATGTGGTTGTCGTACCATTCATAAGAACCATATGGCAAATCTTTCTTTCCTTCGCTTACCAGGCAAAATTCTCAGCCTACCGATCACATATTGGTGTTTCCAAACTCCAAACTCAGATGTACCAACTTTATTTTTCTGAGCATCTGCCTGTTGGAAACCACAAGAAATTTCTTATGTCCCCTTTCTTTAAGAGAGACATCAGATGCGAGCCTCTGCAAGCAAATAGCATGGTATCAGTAGCGCTATTTGTGTAGATTTTGAGTCGATCAGCGGACGTACAATCTTGCAGTGGACCAGTTTATCAGGCTGTCTCAATTGGTTTCCTTTGAGCTTAAGTGGACCGGTGAATCCCAGGTATAAATGTTCCTCGGTGTAGATGAAGATATGAGATGGTCAGTACGATAACAATCTGTACTCCTCCTCTAGATACGGATTCATTAGGTGGGTGATCTAGATAGAGGAAAGTGGAATCTTCTTTCTATTTCTGGAGTTTTCAATTTTTGATTTCCAATTGTCCAGTCTTAATTAATTTTAAAATTACATTCATTCCTCATGAAAATATCTCTTACGAAAATTTGTGTAGACAGGACAAAGTTGAGGATACTCTAGATTTTATGTTTTATTAGCCGCATTTTTTGACAGATCATGAAGATGTTTTCGCTCCTTGTCTCCCCCATTTTTAAATTCAAAGTTGTAATGTCTAAATTCTTGATCAGCAACACCAACTTGTATGAAGCAAGCATGCGCTGGAGCAAAATGGTCAAGCCACGTTTTTCATCCCAAATCTTTGAACTTGAAAATAGCTCACAAATCTCCTTTTTTTTTTAGAAAAAAAGTAATAGATTTTGCTATGGTTTAATTTTTTATAAAAGAATAGAAGATATCTAAACCATCCAATAGACCATGGTATTTATGCTTAAGCAGTTAGCAACATATTAGCTTTATGTTACCAATCTCTCCACTTTTTACTTTTGAAGAAAAGAGCATTTTATTTATTTTCTATTCTGACTTGGTTGGACCATGTCGGAGGAAAGTTGGGTCAGCTCTATTCCTAACCTCTCCTTTTTTTATCATTTTTCCAAAGAAAATATATTTTAATATATATATATTTTTTCAAATCCTATTCTTCTTTGGAGGCTTAAACGGTGGGCAGTGGTGATGGCGGTGGCGACGGCAACGGTAGCAGAAAGGAAGGAGAAAAGGGAGTGGAGGTGGAGGATGAGAAGGCAAGGCAAAGTGATGGAGGTAACTGGCCTTGCGAATGGAAACATCGATCTGGCGGAGTTGATGTAGAGGAGGCACCGTGTTCGCCATCATAGAGGGAGAGGAAGCGGGCATAGATGGAGGCGGCGAGGGTAAGCTCATTCTGGAACTCGCACTCCTCTTCGAGGGAGCCTAAACGCATAAGCTTGACAGCGATCTCTTGGCCGGAGGGGAGCGTGCCGTGGAAGATAGAGCCGAACAGGCCTAAGTCGAGGTTGTGGGAGGGGGAGAAAGAGGTGGTGGCATGACAAAGCTGGGAATAGGAGAATCGGTAGAGGGAGCTGTCGAAGGGAGCTTCAAATTGGCACCATCACGAGCGAGGTAGCAGTATTGGTGCATGATTATTAGCATGGCAGTGGTGATGGAGAGGAGGGTGAGCACAGCCATCATGGCCACCATGGTGACTAGGATGGGGTGGTGTACGAGAAGAGCGACGATGGGGTCCAATGGCCCCAACAACAGCTAGGATGGCATATGGCTCTCTTAAGTCTCTTTCCACCGCACCTCCACTTCCTCTCCCTCCCCGAGAAAACCCACCTCCTTGCCTGCCTCTTCCCTTCCCTCTCTCCAGCTCCGCTGCTGCTACCCACCGCCGCCTATGCCTCTCGGACCAAGGTAGGACGTCGGGGCTATGGGAAGAGTGGGGGCCCCAAAATGCCTCAGTAGTTCAAAGAATTGAGAGCGCCACCCACCGTCATCAATCCTAAGAAGCCCCTGACGTTCAACAAATTTACTGCGCCACCCACGCACATGATGGGCTACAATTGATTGCAGGTCGATATATTAAAGCCATTCACATTAGATTGGATGGCGACGATTTCACGACGATGAGAAGGACTAACAAGCCCTTTGGAGTACCGTAGAAAAACCCAAAAGCAACCCCAAAATCAGGCAGCTCAAATTGCCTGTTCGGTGAACCAACTTCGTTCCAGCTCATGCTAGCATGGTCGCATTTGCTGAAAGGCCGTTTAATCCGGGAAGGGGCACTATTCTGCAGGAGGGGAATGGGACCCAAGAAGTGAGAAGGTGATGATGGGATCCTCGTTGGATGAGAGCTGGGCTTTGTACTATTCCACCCCAAAGGAACACAGTAGCAAGTGGCATGGGGACTGCTCTTTCTAAACCACACCACTAGCATCTAAATCTAGCTTTGAAGGAAAACTTTTCCGTCCTCCCTGTTTATCTCGGGGCTGAATCATTTGACACGAGCTTGTATGATGATGGGCTCCTTTCTTTTAATATGTTCATCTTTCTTAGTTGGGAGTTGGGTAAATGATGGGCTTTCTCGAGACAGAATTGCTTCAAGGTCCCATCTGGTTTTTTATATTGCCCTTGCCTTTTCGTCCTGGTAGTCGGTAGTCCTTCAGAAATGATAGGCAGAGCTCTAACGACGACATTCATGTATGGGACCCCAAAACTCCTCGAAATCTTTATCTTTAGATTTTGTCTGCTAAAAAGGGTCTCACACAATAAGGTTAAAACAAGGCAGGCTCTGTCACTTATATAGCCAACAAGATGTTTAATTCTAATATGGGTATGGTTAGCTGTCTAGGCCACAAATCCAGTCACGGCTCACCGAAGGTTGGGTGGTGGGTCCAATTATCTTTTTCTTTTTTTTTATTTTGATAAAACGTCCAATTATCTTCCAAGAGCTGACCTGGTATCACCGCAGGTTGGGTGGTGAGTCCAATTCCAAGCCCTCGCTAAACCTCGAAGCAACTAAACCTATTGAAGTATAACCATGAGGACCCATGCTATAATTAGTCCCACATCCAACATATACTAGATAAATTTTTAATTTTTATATAAAATTAAAAAATTTAAATAATACTTTTCGGCTAGTTTTGTTAGATTAGATTTTTAGTTGTAACAAATGATATTAGAGAAGATATGGCCCATAGTCCATATAAACTAAGGGATGCTGCAACATGAGCCCATTGAGCTGACCATTGACCACTCACTAGCTGATCATAGTGCTCATGATTAGATTTGAATGAATTTAGATCCCTGACCATCAAGTCTTAAAAGAAAAAGATATGTGAGGAATATGTTTAGCCTTACATCGGCTACATGCTAGATAGGTGGATACTTATATTGAGACAACGAACCAAGTAATACCAATCTTTTTGGATGAGATGTGGCAATAACTTTGTGGCCTTTGTGTTGATATAGAGGGAGGCCCAACAACAGAATGCACAAGAATAACTACGGGAAGGGTTTGGACATAAACACAAGCATGAAAAGAATTTTTGGGATGGTGCAAGCACTTCTCTTTATTTCTATCATTAATCCAGTTTTACCGGTCCATTGATAATAAAATATAAAAGTTGGTAGCTCTTAGATTAAAAGTTTTAGAGTTTTATGTTAGAATTAGGATTTTATGCCGAAATAAAGGAAGAGCGATGCTATGAGGACAAAGTCATCCTCCATTTTGTAATAATATATAGATCTTTATTAGTTATGAATGCTATTTTTTTCTCATCTTCAAAAGCCGTCCAAATCTAATTATAGTCGGAGAAGACATCCATGAAACTTAGGAGCTGATATCCTGAGATAGCATCTACAAATTAGTCAATCCTTGCTAGAGAAGTTGTCCTTCGAATAAACTTTATTGAGATCGGTATAATTGATGTAGATTTGCCATTTGCCATTGGCTTTTCTCACCATGACGATGTTAGTGATCCACTCCAAATAATGGGCTTCTTGGATGAATCCCATCGTCAAGAGTTTGTCGACTTCCTCCTCAATTGCTCGTTGTCGCTCTAAGGTGAAGCTCACTTTTTCTACCGAACCTGATGATGGTTCAGATCTACGTTTAGTATGTGAACAATAATATCAAAAGGTATACCTCACATGTCCGATGCTGACCAGGTGAAGATATCCTCATGAGCATGTAGTAATGCTATCAGTCAATCTCTAAGGTTCGACATCAGTTGTGCCCCAAGCTGAATGGTACTCAAATTATCGTCGAGGGGAATTGCGATGAGTTGCTCGATCAGTTCACCTTGAACCTCCTTTGACTCCTTAAGGTCTTTGATTGAGAGAGCTTTTGCTAGATGCTTTCCCTTTATTATCACCAAAAAGCATTAACGAGCTAGTACTTGATCATCTTATACTTTACCGACCCCATTTTTGGTTGGAAATTTTACAAGTAAATGGTACGTGGAGATTATGACCACAAGACGTTCGATCTAGGTCACCTTAAGATTGCATTATACATAGAGAGGACTAAGGGTGCAATCGAGTTGAGTCGAGTCGAGTAACTGGAAGCTCAACTTGACTCAAAATACTCGAGCTCGAGCTCGACCAAGCTTTAACATCTCAAGCTCGAACTCGGCTTAATAAAAAATAAGCAAAGCTCGAGATTGACTCGACTCGACTCGAATATGAATCGAATCATACTCGAACTCGAGTTCGAACTTGAAATCGAGCCTTATCTTACTAATAATATTTATATTAATATATATTATAAATAAAACTAATATTATTAAATATATATATTTGAGTAGGCTTACCAATTTTTGAGCTGAGAATTTTGCTACTCGAGCTCGACTCGTATACTTGAGCTCGACTTGAACTTGATAATAATCAAGTTGAGTTAAGCTCAAACTCGAGTCGAGCTCAAATAGCTCATGAGCAACTCGACTCGTTTGCAGTCCTAGAGATGATCAAAAAAATTAGGAAGATCAACTTCATGGTCCTACTTCGAGGCTCTTGCTTGGCAGTTACTGAAAGGGTTATCTTGCCTTCTTCGAAGAATCAAACCAGTGGAGTGCTGACTTTCCTTAGTCAGTCAGTAGGCAATTTTATTCTTTGAAAGTGTTGGTGTAGAAACTGATCGTCGTCGGAGGTCGCTGGAGTCGAGGCCGCTGAGGTCGCCATCGGGGACCTGCAAAATAAAGTTCCATCCGGAGCCGATGGGGGATGGCTCCGGCAGGATCCTCCGACGCTCAAGTCAGCTCTGGCCAACAGGAATGGAGTGCTCGGAATGAGTTCCAAAGCTTAGAGAAGAAGAAGAGAGCTTAGAGATCAGAGAGATTAGAGTTAGTATATCTGGAGGGGTTCTTTTTATAGCGGAGCTTGATGGTGATAGCTGCAGCCGCTGCTGGCGGGCCGCTCGAGGTTCGACAGAGCCAGTCTCATGAAAAGGTGCCATGTGCGGTGGGTTGATGGTGACAGCCGCAGTCGCATGCTGGCGGGCCGTTCGAAGTTCGACGGAGCCAGTCTCACGGGATGGTGACAGCCATCGCCGCCTCATAGCGGGTCGCTATCACTCGATGGATCGATGGTGATGGTTGCAGAGCTTTCGGCAGATGAAGGGTTGAAGGTCGTCGTGTGCCCATTTCGGAGGAGCTCGGGCTCTTAGCTTGGAGGAAGTTCGACTCCCATAGGCGTCTGACTGGAGGTATGCAGCTAAGGCTCGTCCGCTGAGGAGTTCGACCGCTGAAAATTCGAAGCTCAGCCGTTGGAGAGTTCGACCGAATGTTGGACTTCGACTGAGGCTCATTAGCTGAGGAGTTCGAGGAGCTCGACCGCTGAGCAGTTCGACCGTCTGAATGGGTCCATAGAAGCTCGGAAGCTAAGCAGTTCGGCCATCTTAATGGATCCGTAGAAGCTAGGATGCTAGGAGTTCGAGGAGCTCGGCCGCTAAGCAGTTCGACCGGCTGGAGCGGTTCAGTCCTGACGCTGGGAGTCCGAAGAAGCTCGGCAGCCGCGGAGTAAAAAGAAGCTCGACGGCTGAGTTCGGCTAGGGCCGGGCTGCTGAAGCTCTTCTGCAGCTACAGGTTACGTTAGGCCGAGCATCGAGCTAGACTTCGGCAGGAGCAGGATTTATCCCTAACACTAGCCCCCCCACCGACTCCGGATGGGACTTTATTTTACAGATCCCCGACGGTGACCTCAGCGGCCTCGACTCCAGCGACCTCCGACGACGACCAGTTTCTACAGGTCCCCGGCGACGACCTCCTCTATCCCATGCTGGCCTTCTCAATTTGGAGCAAGCTCTTGGCTTTGTCGCTGGGAGCCGACGAACCGCCGATGTACCAAGCTCCTCCCCGGGGGTATCGTTGATGACGCTGTGAGGCGGTCGACTCAGGAGTTTCTGGTTACGGCAGCGCCCTTAGCCGACTTTCTTCAGTCGCTCCTTTCTGACGAGCTCCTCAATTTCGTCTCACAGTCAGATGCATTTCTCAGCATCGTGACCGTGTAGATGCAGTACGATCGTGCTTGTTTAGGGGAGACCGTAAACCTTCTGGTCTTGGCAGCTGGTGAAGGAAAATCCTTGTTTTCCGGTCTAGGTTCGTCCAGATCTGATTAGATCAAGAGATATATTTCAAAAATTTTCTCTTGATCTCAATCAGATCTTGATATGTTTCAGATCTGATTCTTATTATTTTAATAAATAAAATAAAATAAGATAAATTTAATTTAATTTAATTTACCTGATTTGGGTAATCCTATTATCCTATAGATGATCCTGATTATAGCGGAAGGTTCTGGATCTAGCCACGCAAGCGTCTGACCTCTACCGGTATCCACTCGAGTTGGATCTGGAGATCCTCTTCTTCTCTATCACACCTCCAAAAATCAGATCTAGATCTGATCTGGAGGATCTTCAAAACTCTTTTGAAGATGAGCAGTCGTCCTTTGCAGTAGCGCAGCCTTCTTGTTTTTGATCGTCTTTCTTTGATCTGAATTGCACCAACCAAGGTCCAAAACTCCTTTTGGACGTGGAGAGCAAGGGAAGAAGAGACTATGACGTGGAGAAGGAGGGGAGAGGCAGCCTTGGGGCATGGAGAAACTATGATCTCATCATATCTCTCTATCTTATACAATCTGAGTTGGATAACAGGGTCTTATTTATAGACTAGCTGTGATCCAACTCCTCTTCTTCCCAACCAATCACAACCCTTTGTGAAATCAGATCTAAATCTGATTGGTGGAAATAGAGACCCCTGGATTCCTCCTTAGAGGGTGCCTAAGACCAGTCAAAGTTGGTTCTTAGAAGAACTCTAATTGGAATCCAAAAAGGAGATAAAGTCCTTATCCAACAAGGACTCCTAGGCGCCTCCAACTTGGGCACACGCCTAGGGTGGCGTGCGCCCTTCTTCTTGCCAGGTTCTGGTAGGAGGACAGGCCCCCACCAGCTCTCCAATAGGTGCATGACATGTGGTCAAAAGTCAAAGTATCAATGGTCAACGTTTGACCAATAAAGGTAGACTTTTGACCAAAGTCAAAGAACAAAAATGGCAGGTGACCAAAAATGGCAGGTAGTGTCTTACAAATAAGACAACCTTTTCTGACTTGAACAACCTCCCTGTCAGCCATATGAAGGCTCTGTTTGAGCACAAAACTCCTTTGGCTCAGACAGGACAACTTATTTATGATAGCAAAAAGAAGAACGTTAGGTTCAATCGAGTGCTAGCACGATTCTTGAACCTAATTGAATCTCATTCAGATCAATTGAACTAGATCAGTTCAATTGATGATCACCAGATTCAAAACCCTTGTTTGTGGTGACCCAGTTAGGTTCAGTTCCTGTATGGTAATAGGATATGTCATGATCTCTATCATCGACATCATCGAACATTCTTTCGATGGATCAGAACTCTTCTGATTCGAAACAGCTAGAATGATCGATCATCTAAATCATTCTAATTGCTCCAAAATCCACTAGTGACATCTAGCAGTAATATGGTGGCAATCCATCAGAGCTGAATGCGAACCTCTTGGTGAGCTACCTGTGTGATTTCAGTTCTTCTATCTTGAGCCCCGATCAGATTAGGATTAAGGTGAACTCGTCAAACCCTAGTCTCTGTCATATGATGTAATCATTCGATTCGAGTTCCATGTGAAAATCTAAATAGAAACTCTTTCTATTATTTCACTCTACCATGGCCATGAATTTCTGAACTTGATTCTCATGATCATCATAGGGCTACTCCTCTACCACCGAGGTAGATAGATTTCCATCTTGATGCAATTCAGTTCCTACAATGAACATGCTATAGCCAACATACACCTCAGGATTCCATATGGCTAGGAGATCGAGTAATGGTGTAGTCAAACTATAACACCCTCAAGGTGAACTGCCGATGCATCTCAGGTCAAAGAATCAGATACACTACTGCAGCATCGAGTCAGTCATTGACGAGAAGGTAGACTTCCTAATGACTACTCGAGATGGTCATGCTCAGTGCCCTCGTTCTCTAACGAGTACTGTACTCTCGTCCGGTGTCTCCACACCGTAGACTCAAGACTCATCTACTAAAGAGAAGCGATTGTACACCAACCTTTCGAATCAATCACCATCCTCGTGATGATCCTATGGTCAGGAGCAATTTATGAGTTAATAATGATTATTCATGTCTTAAATTTTTAACTCTTAAAAATATGAATTATCATTGCCATTAACTCAAAGGATGTATCACAGACACTAAATACACATATGTGATAGAAAATAACCCATTTATTGATTTTAGTCAAAATTATAATTTTGCCCCTAGAAGTGTATTATAAGTGTGAGCCAATTCTGGCTTCTAGGACACATATATCTAACAGCTAGCTCTTAACTTTGCTGAGAATTCGAGTTAGAAGAGCAGGGCGTAGTTGCGGAACCTTTCGGGAGGGCTTCTTCGCATCCTTTTGTCGGAGCCTCCTTGGTGGCGAGCTCAAAGAGTTAGGGGTTGTAAAACCTGCGGAAGAACTTTATGCCCAGTTGTCGGGGCTTCCTTGGAGTCATACTCGAGAGGGAGTCCTCGCTTGCCCTGGGGCGGTTGTGAGCTCGGCCGAACTTCGTCTCACCTTGTGTGAAATCTTTGTAGGAGGCTTTCTTGGTGACATAATCGGGCTGGAGTTTCGCCTCACTTGCACCGAACTTCATTCTGCCTCCCCGCGAAAGCCTCTGCGGGAGGACTAATGCCCCTTCCTTGATGACGGGCTTCGAGGTGAAGTTCGGCCTCACTTATGCCGAACTTCATTCCGTTTTTCCGCGAAATCCTCTGCGGAAGAACTTCCTCTGCTGCTTTTGTCCGGACTTCCTTGACGACGATGAGCTCGTGGGGGAGCTCGACTTTGCTTGCCCGAACTTCACTCCGGCCTCACTTGCGTCGAACTTCATTCCATTTTTCTGTGAGACCCTCCGTGGGAGAACTTCCTCTGCTGCTTTTGTCCGGACTTTCTTGACGACGAGCTCGAGGGGGAGCTCGGCTTTGCTTGCCCGAACTTCACTCCACCTCCTGTGAATTTTTTATAGTGGTTTCCTTGGTGTCATACTCGAGGGTGAGTTCAGCCTCACTTGCGCCGAACTTCGTTCCATTTTTCTGCGGAAGCTTTCGTGGAAGGACTTCATACTTCTTTGTTGGGGCTTCCTCGATGATGGGCTCGAGAGAGAGTACGGCCTTGCTTGCACTGGAAGGTCGTGCGCGCGGTCGAACTTCATTCCGTCTCCTTCTAAAACCTGGGGGAGAACTTCCTTGATGACGAGTTCAAGGAAGAGCTCGGCGTCGCTTGCTCGAGCTTCATTCCACCTCCTGTGACTTCTTCATAGGTGGCTCTCTTGGTGTCATACCCGAGCGGAAGTTCGGCCTTACTTGCGCCGAACTTCATTCCGATGATGAGATTTCATGGGAAGTTCGGCCTTGCTGTCGTCGAACTTCATTCTGCTTTCCTGCTCGCGACAAACTTTATTCCACTTTCTCGCGGAACCTTCCTCACGCCGAACTTCATTCCGCTTCTGCGGAAGAACTTCTGCTCTTCGTTTCTCTCCTAAGGGCAATTGGCATGCCCAAATGCTCTTCCTTAAGGTCGGTTCCTCGCATTTTTCTGGCAAAGTCTCCACCGAAGGTTGTCGCACGGCCTGTATCACCTTGGCGGGGCCACGAATCCATCCGGTAGGTTGAACTGCTCTACATCTGCGGTGGCTTCGGATGGAGCCTGGGCTATCGGGGCTGCAACAGGAGCAGACGTACCTGACGCGCAGGACGTCGATCTCCGCGTCGAAGCTCTCCTGGGGGCATTTTCTCTTCGAAAGAGAAATGGGAGATCTCCGGAGAGGAAAAAGAAGAGTCACCGAGCACTTCTTTAAGAATAAAGGAACCTCGGAGGTTCGAGCCCTCCTTCTAGCGCCAATCTATTGGTGCAGAAACTGATCGTCGTCGGAGGTCGTTGGAGTCGAGGCCGCTGAGGTCGCCATCGGAGATCTGCAAAATAAAGTTCCATCCGAAGCCGGTGGGGGTGGCTCCGGCAGGACCCTCTGACGCTCAAGTCAGCTCTGGCCAACAGGAATGGAGTGCTCGGAATGAGTTTCGGAGCTTAGAGAAGAAGAGGAGAGCTTAGAGATCAGAGAGATTAGAGTTAGCGTATCTAGAGGGGTCCTTTTTATAGCGGAGCTTGATGGTGATAGCTGCAGCCGCATGCTGGCGGGCCGCTCGAGGTTCGACGGAGCCAGTCTCATGGGAAGGTGCCGTGTGCAGTGGATTGATGGTGACAGCTGCAGCCGCGTGCTGGCGGGCCGCTCGAGGTTCGGCGGAGCCAGTCTCACGGGATGGTGACAGCCATCGCTACCTCATAGCGGATCGCTATCACTCGGTGGACCGATGGTGATGGCTGCAGAGCTTGCGGTGGATGAAGGGTTGAAGGTCATCATGTGCCCATTTCGGAGGAGCTCGGGCTCTTAGCTTGGAGGGAGTTCGGCTCCCATAGGCGTCTGACTGGAGGTATGCAGCTAAGGCTCGTCCGCTGAGGAGTTCGGCCGCTGGAAATCCGAAGCTCGACCGTTGAAGAGTTCGACCAAATGTTGGACTTCGACTGAGGCTCATCAGCTGAGGAGTTCGAGGAGTTCGGTCGCTACGAGTTCGAGGAGCTCGACCGCTAAGCAGTTCGACCGTCTGAACGGATCCATAGAAGCTCGGATGCTAGGAGTTCGAGGAGCTCGGCCACTAAGCAATTCGGCCGACTGGAGCGGTTCGGTCCTGACGCTAGGAGTTCAAAGAAGCTCGACAGCTGAGGAGTAAAAAGAAGCTCGGCGACTGAGTTCGGCTACGGTCGGGCTGCTGAAGCTCTTCTGCGGCTACAGGTTGCGTTAGGCCGAGCATCGAGCTAGACTTCGGCAGGAGCAGGATTTATCCCCAACAGAAAAATATCATAAAACAATACATCAGCTGAGTTTTTGTTATCAATTAAATTTTTTTTTACATCATAATTTTCTATCATTATTGATATGATGATAGTGTCATCTAAAGTGTCTGTGTTAAGTTTTGGCACCTTAAATTCGATCCATAATAGTGATGGAGAAGCCCACAGCGAAGCCCCCAACGACAAGTTTACAATAGAGTGGCCCAAGACATATGGGCGTGGCTTGTAGGCATGTGCAGCCCAAAATGCATGCAGTCCAAGAGAGGAGGACATACGGTCCATGCACCTTAGTGCACTATTTGATATAGTCCATGAACAAGATGTAAACCCTTAGTGTTCTATGACGTGAAAACATGGTGCATAGGCAGGTGGGTGATGATGCGGTGCATGATCAGATAGATGTGGATGCGTGAGGACTTGATCAAATAGTCAAGAGTTTATTTGAGTCTTAAAAAGAGACTTAAATCGACTAGAAAATGGTTTTCAGATCTTTAAAAGAGCCTGACAGTCTGTGGAGCAGAGGATATTAGTAGAGCACCGGCAGAAGGTAGGGTAGTAGCCAGGAAGTAGTTAGAGCTTTAAGGGAATGCTGTGAGGTCTTCTTGAGAGAAAAGAGTGCTTTGTAAGAGATTTATGCTTCTTGCTAAGAGAGGGGATTAATATATGAGAGCTGAAAGGGTATGATTTTTTCTTATATTTATTTTCTCTTATAATGAAGCTTGTATGATCTGTAGAGGCAAGCCTTGGACTGATCCACATATTTGATTTTATCTTTTTTACATCTCTTCTTCATTTCGTTATGGTATTGATATTGTCATCGAAGTTGTAATCTTGAGTGGGGATCCATATTCTACACTCATGAGGGATCCTTCCAATAATCTACACTCCTTAAAGATCATCATCAAAGGAAGAAACAACATCCCCCGTTCGCTGTCTCTTTGCCCCCTCAATTTGGCCCTTTATCCCCTGCTTTTTATCGGTGAAGTTAAAAATCATGTTGATGACATCGATCATGGGTCGACTGCTATTGTTCTTCTCATCGGGCTGGTGTTGTTGTGGCTTTTCGGATATTTGATTCCACCACTCCTGAATATACTTATCAAGGTAGCTCCTTCAAATTAAAGTCTCAATCTCATCCTTAAGCTAAAGGCGTCTCTCGGTATTATGACTGTGGTCACAATAAAAATGATAATACTTGAAGAAAAAATCATGATTTTTCAGATCAGGTTCGTTCAAATCTGATTGGATCAAGAGGTATATTTCAAAAATCTCCTCTTAGATCCAAATCAGATCTGATATTTTTCAGATTTGATTTTATGATCTGATAAATAAGAAAATTAAATTAAATTAAATCTAAATTAGTTTTATCTTGATATGGGTAATCTGATTATCCATTGATAATCTGCTGATGACCTGAGGTTCTGAATCTAGCCATGCAAGTGCCTGACCTCTACTGGTATCCACTCGGGCTGGATCTAGAGATCTTCTTCTTCTTTATCTCATCTCCAAAAATTATATCTAGATCTAATTTAGAGGATTTTCAAAACTCCTTCTGAAGATCGGCAGTCGTCTCTGTAGTAGTGCTGCCTTCTTCCTTTCTCGTCAGCCTTTTTTTGCTTGAATCATACTAATCTGAAGTCCAACTTGAAGGATAAATTCTGATTTTTTGGATCAGATTCGTTCAGATCTGATCGGATTAAGAGATATATTTTAAAAAAAAAAAATTTTGATCCAAATCAGATCTAGGATATTTCAGATCTGATTCTTATTATTCTAATAATAAAAATAAAATCTAGATAAATTAAATTTAATTTAATTTATCTTGATGTAGGGTAATCCTATTACTCGTTGATGATCCTGTAAGCAGCGGAAGGTTCTGAATCTAGCCATGCAAGTGCCTGACCTCTATCGGTATCCACTCGGGCTAGATTTGGAGATCCTCTTCTTCTCTATCACGTCTCCAAAAATTAGATTTAGATCTAATTTGGAGGATCTTCAAAATACCTTTTGAAGATCAGTAGTTGTCCTTTACAGCAGCACAGCTTTCTAGCTTTCTGTCGCATTTCTCTTGTCTGGATTGCACCAACTAAGATCCTAAACTTCTTTGGGCGTGGAGCGGAGAGGGAGAAGGTGGACCTGGCATGGAGGTGGAGAGGAGAGGCAGCCTTGGAGCGTGGAAATTTTAATTCTTTTTCAGATACTCCTTGAGTTGGGCGCAGGGTCTTATTTATAGACTATGCATGATCCAACTCCTCTTCTTCCCAACCAATCACAATCCTTTATGAAATCATATCTAAATCTGATTAGTGAGAATAGAGTCCCTTGGATTCCTTCTTAGATGGCGTCTGAGATCAGTCAAACTTTGTTCTTAGGAGAAGTCTAATCGAAATCCAAAAAGAAGATGGAGTTCCTATCCAACAGAAACTCTTGGGTGCCTCCAACTTGGGCACATGCCAAGGGTGGCGTGCGCCCTCCTCCTTGCTAGGTTCTGATAGGAGGACAAGCCTCCACCAACTCTCTAATAGGTGCATGACATGTGGATAGAAGTCCAAGTATCAATGGTCAACATTTGACCAGTCAAAGGTCAACTTTTGACCAAAGTCAAAAGACGAGAAATGACAGGTGACCAAAAATGGCA